>WTSP01005852.1:0-33121 GCA_025331215.1 Actenoides lindsayi | reverse complement strand
AAGAAAAGAAAAGAAAAGAAAAGAAAAGAAAAGAAAAGAAAAGAAAAGAAAAGAAAAGAAAAGAAAAGAAGAAAAGAGAAAAGATAAGAGAAAAGAGAGAAAAGAAAAAAGAAAAGAAAAGGAGTCCCACCACACTTAACCTTAAAGCTCAAATCTTTTCAGTCTTTGTAAAAAGCTAACAGTGCCTCATTTAAAGGCAGAAGTAAAAAGTTCACCAGAAATGCCCCCATCTGGAAACATTTACTGGCTTAAGGTATCTCTGTCTTTTGCCATGTTTCTGTGAAGTCACATGTACAAGCTAAGCCAACCTTTCTACTCAGATAGTCAGGATATGGAGGCAAAACAAACTGTAGCCCAGAGAGCCTTGAGGATACTTGTAGCTCCATGCAGTATGCCACTGTCGCTAAAATCCCGTTAGCACAGCACTGCCTGCAAGATGTACTCTGAGAGTACACAGCCATTCTGCGAGGTAGGTTGCATACCCAGCCAAAGGTTTGTTTCTGGTCCTGTATACCCAGAGTGACATTTCTGAAGCTACTGAGCACAGAATTCAATGGTCTTTGATGGGGTACCTTAGATTGGAGATGTCTTTGGAGCTGAAGGTGATGAAGGCTCCAGCATCTCTAGTGCTTTTGCCATGTTCCTGGACACACAAAATCAGAGGGAAGGAAGAAGAAAGGGAAGAAGGGAGGATGCTACTACTTTGTATGGTGAGAAATCCTCCCTTCAGCAGAAAATAGCAAAGCTGCCTCCTCTTCAGCCTTTCATAGGTAATTCTGATAGGGGCAGAGGAGGTGTCAGTGTTATAAGATCAGAATCAGGCTACTGAATTCAGCAGTCTGGTTAATTCCAAAATTAATCCAGGTAATTCTTTGTTACTATGACAGTATAAGGATGGATAAATGCACTTTAAACCTACTACATTTTTATGCTATTTCTAGCTTTGGTATCTAACATGAAGTATCCAGGTTGGAAAACTGTGACCTAAAGATTTTCTCCATTTCATCTGTGAATGAACTCAGCAAAGGTTTTCCTGGCCTGAGTAGGAAGTGGTGAAATTTAACTCATTCGTATGCCAAAACCACTTTAAGATCCTTGGTGATGAAGCATTATGGAAGAGCTGAGTGCTCAGAAAGTGTGACTCAGCCTTTCCTCTCTCCTGTCCCACCCCCAAAAATTACAATCAGGAATTGGCTCAAAAAGCACTACTTAATATTACTTTTTTAAACAAGTAGTAATTCAGGAGGGAATTATTTTATTGGGCTTCTAGGTTTGAAGTAATTGTGTTCATCTTTCCAAGCTCTTCTCTGCGCATGAAAGGGACAACTCTTGATTTTTTAGTTTCTCTTGGTGCAGATATAGATCTCAGATATAGGATGTGACCTAGGAGGAGCCACTGTAGCTCCAGTGACTGGGGATGGGCAGTGGAGTCTGTGCACCTCCTAAAGTACCCCCTCTCATGGCAATGCAACTTCACAACTTTTTGTTTGGGATCCTTGAGCATGCCACGGACCAGGATTTAGTGGAGCCTGATTCAGGGATCT
The DNA here is from genome assembly GCA_025331215.1 of Actenoides lindsayi. Lineage (NCBI taxonomy): Eukaryota > Metazoa > Chordata > Aves > Coraciiformes > Alcedinidae > Actenoides > Actenoides lindsayi. The sequence goes on along the minus strand of WTSP01005852.1, from coordinate 31,577 downwards.
CAGAGGTGGAGGAAGACCACAGGACTACAGTTGCAGGGTGCAATGGGCCATGGTGGGAGACCAACACCTTTGAAGTAATCATGGGACTCGGGGACCTGGAGATTGAAGTGAGACCATCCTCTGAAGTGAGACCATCCTCCAAAGTGAGACTGCTGCTGCAGTCAGGCAAGCTGGCAAACCACCAAGGAGAAGGTGTTATCATCATTCTAATTAGCTGCTGAATTATGATCTCTGATTTCATCATTCCATGGAGTGCACAAAGAGGACTCCAGGGGGAAAGAGCCTTAGCACAATGCGCACTTTCAACACAAAAACTTGGCTGCCAGGATCACATCATCTTTTGGCTCGTAGACTTACACAGTGGAGGATAGGAATGTGCTGAAAAAGGAAAGTCCTCTTGATTTCTGAGTAGCCCCTAACATTACGGATGTGGCAGAAGCTTTGAGGGGAACAGAAATTAAAAGACAGCTATTTGTGAAAAAAGAAATAAAAAAAATAATGTATCCATGTGTAATAATCTAATCATGTGAACACTTTTATGTAGCCATGAGACATAGCAGTTATGAAGAGGACACTACTGCATATCACAAGCCTAATAAAAATTATTATAGGAAACAGGAAGAGCAGACTTCATATTTGGAGCGAGGAGACCTAAAACAGAGAGTGAAGAGCTGGTGATGGGAAGGATAGTCTGGGAGTTGGAAGTTACAGCCATGTGACATTTTCAGGCCTTAGACTTCGAATGAACCTTGGCAAAAAAAGGCTCTGTGCAGAGGGCTGAGCATTATGGCAACAGGTCATGTCACATGACATGTGAAAAAACTTTCTGTCGGACAAATAAGAAGCAGTGAACTCTGCAGCTGGACTCACCACCACAGCTTCTCACCCCAGGGTGAGCTCTGGTGTCTGCCACAAACTCCTCAGACCTGTGCTTCTGTTTGTGGACACCCACAGCTTCAGCATGTACTCAGAGACCTTTGCTCCCCTCTTTTGCACCTTCTTGCCTTGTCCTAACTATAACCCATGGTTGGAAAATAAAAGGTTGACATAATCCTTTTTCTCTAGTGCCTACCTCTGTAAGAAAATTAGTCTTCCTGAACTATGAAGACATGGCATCTTATATATCATTCTGTAGCCAGAGGAGCCTTTTAAGCCTGACTTCATTCCAGAAATCCCAGTGAACACAGGGCCATGGTGGCTCCATGAAGACACAGTCACATGTAAAGCACGTACACCAAAGTCCTCTGCTGCTCTATCTTACAGTCATCAGAGGCTGAAGAAGGTGTCTCACAAGAAGCTGTTGCTACTACATATAATCAGCTATTGTAACCAGCAGCAGTACTGTTCAACACTTAAAGGTACAAGAAGCTATAATAACGTGCTTATGATTGCCTCGGGGATAACAACCCTTCCTGCTATTAACAGTGGGGAAACTGAGGCATGGAGAGGCAAGGAGTTGCTCATGGCCACACAGAGAGTGAGTGGCCAGACTCCAAGCTCCTCCACTGACGTCCTCAGCTGTAATCACCCCTCCAGGCCATGCTGCCTGCCACCAGGAAAAAACAAGAAGCAGGTCTGCAGTTCGGCAGCTTACAAGACTATAAATATAGTTCAAGGTTGCAGTGATACAATAATAATCCGCAGGAGTGAAACCTGAGCCATTTATGTGTGTGTGTATAACCAGGGCTGGAAGATGTGTTTATAATTCTGCTCAGAGATTTCCTCTCCACTATACTTTGAGCAAATGCATACTGTGCTGAAGACAAAATAGTCTCTTCATGTGGATAGGCTTTCTTGGTCCTTTCTCATCTTCCAGATGCAGGTGTTTTCTTTCCCTCCCTGCCACTTGTTTTCATTCTTGCCACTAAAATCCTTCACTCCTTCCACTCCTGCCTTCCTGCTCACTGGCAACAACAGGAACAGCCAACCAGCAGCTCTGCCCAGCAGAGAATAGTGCAGTCAGAGTCTCTCTTGTAGAACCAATCTGATACAGAGGAGTAGAAGGCAAGTGTAAGAGAAAGAAAAAAGCTAAAGGCAGTAAAAGGATAGTCTGCCTTGCAGAACGCTGCCTGGGAAGTCTCTAAATTGTACAGCTGATGTACAGGTGTACACCAACTTGTAACCAAGAATAGGGAATAAAGATGGCTATCCCTGCCTTCCCTCCAACATGTTTTGGAAGTCAGCTGAGAAGAGGGGTCACTACTGCCTTTCTCTCATGCACATTCCTCCAGAGATGTCCTTTTCGCAGCTTGCTTTTTCTCTCTCCCTGGCTTCCTTGCCTTGCTCAAACCACAAGAAACATCTGGAATCAGGGATAGGCTGCTAGGCCTGACTGTAATCTCACCTTCTTGTGTTTTCAACATACTCATCAATTCTCTTTTCTGTAAACAAGTCAAGGCTTCATTTCTATCCATTCACAGTTTTTCCTTCATGAGCTTCTCTTGTGAATTCACCCTGTGTGTTATAATGATGGATCATGTTTAATTTATGTCATTCAGTCTCTCCTTCAGATCAGCCCCAGCTTTTTTATACCACTGTCCCAGGACAACGGCTTGGAAACTGGACCCTTCCCCCTGGATGCCTCTTGGCTTTTCCACTTTCAATGGCTCAGCTCCTTTCCCTCACAGCCTACCAGCTGTTCTGGAACAGCAAATACATGTGGGGTGCCACAATGACCCAAACTGTTTTGTGCCTCTAGACCAGTCAAAGCATGCCCTAGTTTGGGATGCTTTCATGTATGAAATCCCCATGTGGCATCTCAGAGGTCCTGGGCAACTCAGGTCAAAGTCAGTGGGTACCAAAGAGGTTCAGCATCCTTAGGCATATGGGAAACAGTAGCACCCAAACTGAGGGGACAAATTAGACCATAAAGCCTCATTCAATTCCCAGAAGAATCAGCTGAAATCTGTAGGTGAAGGTCATATTTAGCCCCAGTCATGTCAAATAAGTAACTCACACAGGCACAGGTTGCACAAACTGGTTCAAATGCGTCACATTCCTACTCTAATCACTGATTAAAGAGGAGGAAACTGCAATAAATTCTGTTACTGCATTGGCTGGACTCAGCCTCCTATCAGTTCATATCTTGTTGCAACCATAAATCTCCTTCAGTGACAGCAAGTTTTTATCAAGAAGTAACCATATATTCTTAATATCTGGAAGTTGGCCTAAGATCCATAGTTTATAAAACCTGTTTTTAAAGTAAGCCATAAAATTTGTTACATATATTACTGTAAACCCTCAGGGTTTAAAATGCAAGAGCTGGATGACAAAATCATGAGATTAGCTTAAAAAAAAAATAAAAATCCAGGAGATTTAAGAAAGAAAATAATGAAAAGAAACCAACATTTTTTCACTACCAGGCTTCTGAAGCTATAATACACACTGACTAAACATTCACAGCATTTTTTCCCTACAGCCCAGATGGGGTCAGGTATTTTTTAACAAACCTGACATTTCAACTTTCTTTCTTTCAGGGGCTTCTGGTTTACCAGAGAAATAGTATTATTAGAACTTGCCATCATAAATGTATGAATTCACTGCACAAACCAAATGAAGTTGGTCATTCTGGAGTAAATCTTTTTGCTAATAATGACACTGACTATGATGGAGTCATGCCAGAAGTCTGATGCCATTCTGGTTAAGCTTAGAACATTACATTGTCCCAGGGATACTAGCAGACATACAAATAAGCTCTCATAGTTGGCAGTAAAGCCAGACCTGCCCAATCCAATACATTCTTCAGCTGACAAAATGGACCGAAATGATACAATGGGATCTTCATGGGCATTAGACGGAGTAGGAAAGGGTGAGGCAGTTTGGCAGGTGTAGAAATGAGATTGGGAAAAACAAGATAAATATTTTCCCTGTGAATAACTGTCCACAAAATCTGCAAGTGAGACAATAAAACCCAGTTCACTGGAATAACTCCAGTCTGTGAAAGAAAGGTCTTTGGTGAAGATGATGCAGAAGGGTGAGTGAGAGCAAAGGAGAATACCATGGGGCTGTGAGGCAGAACTGTGTGAAGACAGGATGGCTTTGGGAACACCAGTGTCTGCTAAGGACTGTGCTGCCCAAATCCTGTTCAGTTCTGAAGTGGGATAGTGCATCCAGCAGCTTCCAGTGGCTCCTCTGAGAAAGGCAAGAAGCTTCTGGTGTGTGTACATGGTGTTCCCATTACAAAGGCTACTAATTTTTTATAAATATTTTGGGCTGTAGTGAGACCACCTACTCTAGGTATCTAATGTGCCACCCTACCACTTTGGTACCTAAGATCAAAAAAAGGGTTCATGTTGTTTGCTATTCACATTGCCTGGCTCTTGGCATGATCGATACATCTGGCATCATATCTGAGCTAAGAAAGCTACTATCAGAGTGGTAAGGATTTGGTTGGATGGTGTTTGGATGGTCCAAAGATTTGAATGAAGAAAGCGTAAAGCTGTCCTGAAGTACTTTGGACATTTAAATAAGGTACAAACCACAGCTGATCTGCTATCCTATTCTTTCTCTCTGCAGACTGTGCAGAGAGCTGGAGTAAGCCAACCCTACCTAGCAGGTGGCTTGAAGCATAACTAAGATAATGCCTGTTGCAGACAGCCGGAAGATGACCAATTTATTATCTGCTTGTCATTGATTCTGATTATTTTCATGTCAAAATTGACCTCCAAGCCCCCACAGATGTCTGGTACAACTGGCATCCAAAGATGGATAAAGAGGAAAAAGATTTATTCTTGCTGGGAGAAATATTGACTTGCATACTTGCAGTTATGTCTGTATAAACCTCTGAGCAGCATTTGGCCCTAAGTGGCTTGATGGAGCTTGAAACATTTCTAGTAAAATACATCAAAATAATCTTTCTGTGCTGTGAGGTGATGGCTCTGTAGCTCCCCTGAGGGTGCTGTAGCTCTGTTACCCATGAAGGCTTTCTAAGCCTTTCTGGAAGGGCTGAAGCCCAAGCAGAAGATGAGTCTGGGACAGTTCTGCCTGGAGCAGATGTGCTCAGTCCTGAGCAAGCAGGATGTCCTGTCTTAAAGGAGGGAGCACTCTCCTGCAAGGGCAGCTCTGCAGAGGCCTGTGCACCTTCCCCCTCCACTGTTTCAGAGCAGCACAGAAAGGCATACGAACAAAAGGAGGGATTTTGCCCCTACAGGAAGCCTTGAAACCTGTATTGGAAATACTTCCTGAAGATGACATATTTATGAACAAGCATATTGCAGGACACACATAAAGGGACTATCACTATCTAGTCAACTGCAAAGGATCTGGGAATCCCTTGATTTCATAAGGTATATAAATACTTACTTTATCCATTGGATGATACCAGAGGTTTTCAGTATTTGGCCGCACTTAAACTGTTTTAGGTTTGTAAATAACTGATAAGACAAGAGAAGAGAAAATGCTTAAGAATGGCTCTGGTAGACACCAATGGTCCCACATGTACACTCAAACAACAGGTCTGAAGGCTGTAAAACAAACTGACAAAAGAAAGGTTATTTATAGATACTGCTGCACCATTAAGCCAGCCCAAACATGTCCTTTGCCACACGCAGCTGAAGGAGGTCACTTGAATATTCTGATTCCCAAAACAACTAAACAACCCAAGCTCCCTGCCCAGAGACACCCAACGTCTGCTGATGAGCAAGCTGTGGAGGGTCCGTGTGTACACAGACAGGGCAGGTTTCCCATCCAAGCGTGTGGTCCAGCTGCATCTTGCAGTGGGAGGAACAGCCTGAGCATCCTCTCCTACTGTTCAGGGCTTGGGATTGGGATGGGTAAGTGTTGCCTTGGGCTCCCATTATACTGTGGAAGCTGTGAGACTCTCCTGGGCTTACGGCCAGGATTTTCAGAGAGCAGGGTGTATAATTATACACCGTGAAGCTGCTCTGAACATCAGCCCAACTGATAGCTAAAGTTCTGTCCTAAGGTACATCCTCTTGGACCCTGGTAAGGGCTTCTGGAAGTGCTGGATTTGAGTTGGAGGTTAATTATCCCTCCCTTCTCACATGGAGGCTGTTAAATAGAAATTTTAGGGGTGGCCACATCTTTCCTTGTCCTCCCTTATCTCTTGCTCCTTTTCCAGAGCTTCGTTTTGGTGGATGTGCCTTGTTCACAGAATTGCTCGCTTTTCCTCTGGCCTTAAAAAAAAAAAAAAAAAAAAAAAAAAGAGAGAGAGAGATGCAGTCCTTACAGGAGTATGTGCAGGGGGACAGAAAAGCCACTCTTCACCAAAGCACCCAGAGCTCATGCTCATCCATGACCTGTATGGACATATTCTCTCTTCAGGCCAACTCAAACACACAAGAGACTCCACGCTTGTCAACAGTGTAACTGGAAGAACTGGGCTACGTGGCATTTAACAGGCACTCTCTCAGACATGCAGGTTATTTGATGATTGTGCCAACCTACAACCCTTCTCATCTCTGGGGATTTTGCTCTATGTATTCAAGTGCATCAGCATTTCTGCTACCTAAACCTCTACTCACCAGGGCTTATGCATCTGCTGCAAACCTTCATTCTGAGATTAGCTGTGCAGTTTATTCTTCTGCATATGCTTTTAATAATTGAAAAGCAGCTATGGTCTTCTCAGCTGAGTGGCATTTTGCAGCACATTTGTCCATATTGAGAACTACGCCTGCTTAATATTTGCAAAACCAAGATAAACAGAAACAAAAGAAAGGAAAAACAATTTACAGCTTTCCAATGCACACACGTCCAGCAACATTTTTCTCTACCAGCAAATACATCGCAAACACATTAGGCCAAGAGCAGCAGATGTAAGGAGTGCCAGGTCTTTGAAATAGTTTATTTTACAACCAATTAGACCAATCGTCTGCAACCTAAAAATTCTCTAAGTTGGCAATCACACCAGGGAAGCAGAGACCTCTGCTCAAACAGCTTACTAAGATGTGGATATAAACATAATTGCAAAGTCTGTTTCTTTTACAAAGAAAAGGATAACATCTGGTTAATTTGTGCACAGAACTCTGCTACTTTCTTTTTCTCCCCCCCCCCCCAATATACTCACCTAATACTTTTATATCATGTAGCAAGCTGATCACTGTATTTGTGTATGCAGTGAAAGGTTCGGGGAGGAAACTCCCAGCAAGATGATCTGCCTGGCCTCTGCAGTTTTTCATGTCCGTGGGAACAGAGCTGCTTTCTCTCAAAGGCAGCTGAACTGCATTTCTAGGAAGGGCTCACTGGAGCCCCACTTTCTGCAGAGTGTTTTGCCAACGCCCCAGGACTTGCAGCTCTTACACATCCTGAAAGCATCTCCTGAGTTTCTGCCTTCCCTTATGCAATTTTATCATTTTTTATGCAATGTTATCATATAAGAAAACTGAATACAGAGCAGCAACTTCGCAGAAATTGTTCCTGTCTTACTAGCTTAAGAGTCTGCGTGAGCCTACTGAATGTGGACTGGCTGCCAAGGATGGCAGAGGAGGGACAAGCAAGAGACCACCATGGGCAGTAAAGTGGGAAGCTGTCTTGGCTTCTTTGTGGTTGTTCAGGTCTGTCTAAGCATCCACCCACGACAGTTTTACAGAGGGCTTGAAGGTAAAGGGAGAAAACATACTTGATGTTTGGTACATTTGAAAAATCCCTCTGCCAAACTGCAGAGAGACTTCATCAAAAAATTCAATTAATAGCCAAGAGGGCCACTAAAAATTCAATTAGTGGCAACAGAATCAGAGCAGCTGGGGACTGACCAGAGAGTCCTTGAAACAGAGATAAGTAGCTTGTGTCTGGCGCTAGTGAGAAGACCCCGAGACAGATGATGGTGTGTGTGAAGCAACGAGTGAGAAAGATTATCTTTTGACATCACTTTGAATAAATAAATTTGCCATTCTGTTCACACTGCCTCTACATTTGAAGGCTTTGTAGAGATGAGTATTCAGCATGCACTCTCTGCACTCTCAAATTACAGTAATTATGAATTACTCCTTTCAGATAGAACTGAGGTTTTACACAAGATTTTTAACTCACACTTTTGCCAAGCTCTTAAATGTCCACTTTCCAGTCCTGAATGCGAAGGCTGGGTCACAGAAGGTGTCCTAGTTTGGTTAGCTTACACCAAGAAAAACTCGCCATCAGGACTTAGGCTGCATAATGAAGTTCAGAATTATGAAGAAGCATTAAAAAATTAAACTATTCCCCAAGTGCTAATGGTGTAACTTGCACTGGTTTTACCAGAAGTTCTTACTTGCTCCCAAGATCAGAAACATTCCCAGGAATGCACATCTACTGTATATTAGTCACTATTGGGCTAAACAGCAAAACACGCTGTGTATTTAATGAGTTGTCCTCAATTTAAGGCCTATAAAGAGTCTACATTTCCAATAGACCTTTTTTAATTTAGCCCCATTTGCTGAAGATTGCCCATTTAATGCAACACATCATTATGTTTTTATTGTTTGCTTTTTATGAACTGTACCAGATTAGCTGCAGAGAATTTACACTAGGTGCTCTAATTAGACCTTTATAGGTAGCCATAATTTTCTTTTCATGTACCCATAAAGACTGATAAATTAATCTGCAGGAACATGAACTCCGTCATCTTTTCTCCCTCTTCACCACTCACTCCTTGTTCTGATAAAGCCCTAATGAACCCACTTGCACAATTCCCTTCTGTTTTGTTTTCCTTTAAAGGCTAATTTCAACTAGACAATTCAACCAACTGCAATATTTTTCCATATATGATGCCAGAGAATAAGCAGCAAGCATGATTCTTTCTTATATGATTTAATCATTTCCATTCTGAGCAGAAAACGATCCATCAACAATGGCAAACAAAGAGATGTGATCCATAAGATTGAATTTAGAATTATTTATTTAACAGAGGGGAAAAGCAGGCAAAATAATAAATAGTAAACCCCTCAGCCACTAATTGTCAGTTCATTAGCAAAAAAAGTCAGAGTAGGAATAGAATCTTTCAGAAAAACACTAGCAACAGGAGTTTTCTCATTTAGTTTTGAATCAGACACTCACACAGGGGACAGCACTCTGATTCAAAAAACCAAAACAAAACAAAAACCAAACCAAACCAAACCAAACATTTTTTAAGCAGCTAAATCTTTAAAAATTCCTTAAATACATGTTTAAGACTCTGCTGACTAGAAGTGAATTTGGGGATGGGGTTTGGATTGGCATGTTTTGCTTTAGATGGGATGCCAATCTACTCTACCTACCTCATTGCTGCCGGATCACCATTCAATATTTTTTGTCCTTCTCAAGAGAGATATCAGCGAAGACAAATAACGTGGTCTGTTTGCTAGTGTTGGCACCCACTTACAGACTGAAGACCGTAACTTTCACTGTGATAAGTCCTTACCAATGTCTTGTCTTCTTAAATATTGGCTCAGATTCAGCATTCGTAGAAGGGATTGTTGATTGCATTCATACCTACAAAATGCACTCCTAAAGACACAGACCATTTCCTTCTTGGGTATTGAAAAGGAAGAAGCTGTACTATCAAAATCAGCCATCAGCTACAAACGTGGGAGCAGCGTGCTTGCTAATGAACTATTCAAGATATACCAGGTAAAAATGTGACTTTGGGTTATTAAATGAATGAAAACAATATTAGTGGTCTCCACTGATGGAATGTGGTGCTTAAGAGGTCTTGGGCATGTTTCAAAAAGGGCACTACACCGAAGTGTACTCCACAATACCAAACGCTAAGGAAGAAAAATGTGAGTTTTAAAAAACCTGGGGGTGGGGAAGATTTACCACAGACAGTACCCACAGTGAGTGGTAAAAGAGTTGAGTCACCGCTGGTGCTCTGTGGGATTACATTGTGTGGAGGAAGCCAGGATGAGGCTCTCATGCACCTTGGAACCAGAAAGTCCCACCACAAAGCTATCCTTAACATAGGGCATTTTAGTTTTCCTTGGCCTCCTTTTTTACTAGAGTTGGATTTTTTTGGCGTGGTTTTCTGAGGAAAAGAAGAGGTACATGCGGTCCTCTCCCACGTGTACTTCTATGTGAATACTTGCATCTGCCTAAACTTAAGCCCTAATTCTTATATTTGCTGGTCAATTTTAACCAAATGTTAATATATACATGAATCTGAAAGCATTTTAGGTAACTGTATGGCTATTGACAATAGGCAGATGGAGAAAGCAAAAGTGTATTCACGATCCCCCTGAGGCAAGATGACTGATTCCTTGGTAGACATCAGTGAACCCACTCAAGGCAGACAGGAATCACTTGTTCACAGCCCACAGAACAATTAGATGGTTTTCAAGGCTTTGTTTTCCCCACACCAACTCTATCAGTGTCAATCTGACATTGCAAGGTGACATCAGGACGCAAGTCCACCCCAGGATCAGGTGCCTAAATGGGAGACACCCAAATGGCCTCTAGACCCATGAGCCTCCTGTAGTGATAGAGGGGAACAGTGCCTTTCCTGCCTTTGAACCTCTGGCACCTCTCTTCTGGCCTTATTAACTTCTGATAATTTTTATCCAACAACTATAAAAAAGGAATAACAAAAGTAGTACATAAAGAAGGGGATGAGAGTGGAAAGCACAGTCCAAACTCCCCCTAGATGTAATCATTCCAAGAGTGTAATGAATTTTATACCAAGCACCAGTCTTGCCAGCCTCACTTAATTACAGGGCCATATACATAACCCTGTCAAATTAAGTAATCAGGGACGCAGTTTGGCTCCTGGATTCAGCCAGTGTCTTTTGATTACATTGGGGGAAAGAATATTAGGCCTTTGGAACAGTTATAGCCCACGTGTGATTTTTCACAATATTGCTGGCAAGCACCCAGGACGTATTTTTGCAAATGCATGGCTCACCAAATAAATCTGAAAGGCCTGTGGAGTTCTCAGGAAGAAAAATGCTCCTTACCTCCATCTTATGGATAATTCTGAAGGGATTTTGCTCAAGTGAGGATATTTTCCCAGTAAATAAAAGACACGAGTTGTTTTAGTAGTGCTTGCATGCATGGCAGCAATGCCAGACCTACCATGTGCTCTGGACAAACACTGACATAAGAATGAATGGCATCATCTACCAGGTGCTGACACTCCGTGTGTTACAGGGCTCCCAGAGGGAACAGGTTCATTAGCCATGTCTTCTACTGTTATCATCTGCCTTTGTTTAAACCCAGAAACTGAAATATGCCACCCTAACAAAGAATAGTTACTGTTTCCCTCAAAGGCTGGTGTTGCTTTCTGCACCTAAGGCATCACAACATGCTAGACCCTGTCCACATCCCACCCAAACTGTAAGTCCAGAGTCTCCTTTGGTATGACCATAGACTTTTAGAGGCAGGGGTCCAACAGGAAATCTTTGGCTTGTATGTAAATGTAAGCCTTGTTTAGAACTGAGCCACATACATGCAGTGAGTCACTGTATCCTATAGCAGCAACTCACACCGTACCTATTTCCCCAGGCAGCTCTCCTGCCTAACCAGGACAACAAATTTTGCTGCCCAAAAGAAGCATTTAAACAGTGTTTATGAAATGCCCTACTTCTGAAAGGTACAGAGTGGGGCTTCTTAGAAAGTACCAAAGCCCCTGGAGCTCAGCACTACCCCTAAAGGGACTGAACATTCATGGGATTGGACCTTTTGGTCAAGCTTATGTTGTGGTCAACTTGGGTATTCTCTGTGCATACCAAAAATCATTACCATTCATCTTTAGGGACTGCGTGAGATCTGCTGCTCAATGCCTTTGCTGTTCAGCAGGAGGAAAATAAAAGTGTGATGCATATACTTTTAAAGTAAGATCTGTCCTATACTTTTTACAAATTGAAAACTTTGCTTTAAAAAGCTAAAGCTTTTTGTGTCAGAAATCATTCAGCGGAGTTGGAAATATCAGCAGTATCCCCAATGTAATAGCACTGCTCCCCAAGCATTCAAAAATCATGAGTCAGATGCCCCCCTCCAAAAGAAAAATCACACAATTGGCTTCAAAACATGCACATAAAAATGTAATCTATTCCAAATATGGTTTTGGATTTCTTGGGATATAATTGGGGTCATGTTTCAACCATTTTTCTGACACCAAAAGCACTCAAAATTTTCTTTGTTTTTCAGATCAGAGCTGAGAGATTCTCACATAATTCATTGTTTCTAGGAGCTGAGGTTTTAAGCAAAATAGCAAACACTGGCTCATGATAAAATCACAGAGCTGGCAACACTGCTAGTGTGATACTTTTCTTCTACCATTAAAAGCCTGGCAAGGGAGGGTAAAACACCAAGATGTTCAAAAGGCTCTAAACAAACTCTCCTTTTGTATACAAAGCACCTTTTCTTCAACCTCTGCACTGTACATTAAATTTAATAGGGATCAAATTCTTTTTATTAAACCATCACTGCTGACCAGCACAGTCATCTACAGCAAGAGCTGCATTGGAGACCTCTTTCTGTGAAGCCTTCAATGCCCTCCTAGAGGTGTCACTTCAATGTGAGGACATTAAATCCCAAGTCCAAGACTCTGAGATAAATCCTGAGTACAAGACATGCCATGTGACCACAGGAAAAGATGGATACTTGCACTAGGCAAGTCAGTTTCTTGGTGGCCTCCTCTCCTTATGGCCAACAGCAGTTCAGGCCAGGAGCTCCAGGCCATGCCTCCATGCAGTCTCCAGTGTAGTGCAAAGTCCTCTGCGCTGTGCATCACGACCACCTCCTGTCCCTTCGGCTTGCACAGAGCTTGTCCAGCCATGCATGGTGGCATGCTGAGACATGGGACAAGCTCGGGCAGGTGAGATCTCACAGGCTTTGGAGAATATGTTCTGGCTAGGTTCATGTTTTACGTGTGAGCTTGCTGTCAGTACAGAGGGTAAACCCCATGGGTTGCCTCAGGGCCTGTTTGCCTTATGTTGTAGAAGTACCCCAAAAGTTTCACCTCTAGCCTAAATGGTCCTATTTGTCTTTTTCCTCCTCTGACAAACACTGAGGGGCAGGACATATTTCACTGATTTATAGAGCCTTAGGCAGCAGCAATTCACCCTACACTCCATTTTTATTTATTTTTTTTTTAAATTCAAAGGGAAAGAGTAAGTATTTCTAAGGCACGATTTTTCTGACCTATTTTGGATGTTCATAGATCAAATCCTACCCAAGGTTTTTTTCATTTCTATCCATAGACCATAAAGAGATCCAAGTAGAACAGTTCTGATGTAGATGTCTAAGATGTCTTTTGGAGGAGGCACTGGAGGACTCAATAGATGCATGTACAATAATATCTCTTTATTTAAGCCAAATGTCCTGCAAGGTTTTATGTGGGACTGCCACCTGCCTCATTAAGTAACAAGGACAGATGACCATTTCTCACATCACCATTCAAACCCCACAGTCACTCCTTAACCACAGGGAAAACCAAGCCTGTAACCACCACCAAAGCACGTTTTGCATGTAGTTCTGATATAAACTGTTTCTGTGCTCAGGAAAACAGCACTATGCCTAAAATGCCATTTATAGCGTCATATGTCTCTTCTTGGACTCTTTGGACAACATGAAAACCACTGTCCCCAGCCAATTTTTAACAAGAGTTGACTAAAGCCAGTGAGAATTTGGCCGTAACTGAGCGAGTTACGGGCCTGTAGTTCTTTCCTAATGAAAAGACAAAGACATTTTTGAGCATAGCCTCTGCTCCTTGCTGTCCTGGGTATTTTGTTAAGGTTTGAAGGAGTTCTCCACAGAAACAAGCAACCTGTGTCATGTCTGGGAAAACTGAATGGCCACGGGAGAGCATTTCTCACTCTGCTTCCCAAAGTGACTCCTGTCCCATATGGTCACACATAACAGCACTGAGCTTAGTTGAAAGGTTGTCAATATTCACTAGGAAGAAAGTTTTTAAAGATGCACTTAGAACTCAGTGGACACATTAACTTGAGAATACAGCCCTGCCTTTCTCAGCACCTCAGTCCCCCTCAGGCCTAGGAACAAACGTAACGGTCAACTTAGATGAGAAGAGTAACAAATTATTCCAAAACTGGAATTCGTGTCACCAGGAAGATCAAAACAGAGATACTCCTGTTTTCCAGAGAGAGGGAGCTGACACAATACTCACAGAGAATGCTAAGCCAGGCTTTGAATGAAAGGCAGTTGTTGTTCTGAATCCCCTGCACTGGCTCAACCACAGTGCCGACTGCCCTGCTCAGCAGCTTCAGAAAGCATTCAGGGAATTTGGTAACAGACTGACTAAACAGCTTGACTTTTTCTTTTTTTTAAATCAGTTTAAAATGGAAAGGAGGTGAAAGACCAAAGGAAAACAAGCATAGCACTGCTTTTTGATCCTGGAGTGATTGTAGTAATTGTAATCTTTTATATCTAGCCACTCTTCACAGTAAAATAATTAGAACGATGTCCAGAACTAATAATTTGCTAAACATCTAGAGGGAAAAGGAAACCCAAATAACAGGCAGCATAGATTTAAAATGACTCTTTCCTTTTTTTGTTAAAACACACACTATTACCAATGGATAAAATCTTAAAGGAGAAATAATTCAGTTTGCCAGAATAGGGCCACTGTGATGTGGTTTGAAAACTGGCTGAAGGTTCATAACCAAAGGCTAATGCTTGTGTAAATATAATGAGTTCTGCCCTGTGAGGCAATGCATGAATCAGTGTATTAAGGTGCTTGTTTTGTTTTGTTTTGTTGGTTGTTTTAGTACTTATTAATGATCTGAAGGAAGAAATAGTTCAGGAATGAAATCACCAACTGCTAACAGAATTGGAGAAACTGCAAGAAACAATGAAAACAAAGGAATACTGCAAATAGAAAGAAACCTGCAGTTAGAAAGTGTAAGAAGCTGAAATTTAAATCTGGCACAAAAATGGCAACTTGTTGCCTGTGGAAAATAATTGCTTGGTTTACATATACACTGAGCAAGGTGGAGTCCAAGTGCAGATTCTGAGACTGTGAGAGTACAGAGGAAGAGCAGATGAGTGCCATAACCATTCACACCCAGAGCGTTAGAGGTGTCCAAGCTCTCAGCTCACACTGCTTTTTATGGGAGGCAGGTACCTCTGTCCTCCTGAGAAATTATTCCCACAGCACAGTGCCACCGACCAGAGGTCATTAGTCCATGGGTGCATTAGCCTGACACACCGACAACTGGCTTCCAAGTCACTGCTATGCTGGGAGGAGGTGGGCAGAAGAGGACTGAGCTCAGATACACAAAATGCCTTCAAGTGTTTTGAATCGTCCCAGTGCTGAGTGCCCAAAAGGTCATCCTTGGCTGACAGCAAGGCGACAGGGCTGCCCTGCCTGGTGCTGGTATGCAGCAGGTTTGCTAGGGCTCAGCACGTGTGTCTCCAGCCCTGAGGGCTTTGGGTGGCCTATAAGGTGATGCTGTGCTGGAGAGAAGACAGGGTTGAGAGGGATGGGGACTGTTCATCCTCTGGCAAGCTCAGGATATAGTGCGAGGACTGTACCCAGGAGGCAAGATGGCATAACTTATGAGGAAAACTGAAGAGCTGTATGGAGAATCTGGCAAGAAATAAGCAGGAGAAGTGAATGTGGATGATAACCTACAAATGCTTAAAGGGTGTAAAAAACAATCAGAAAGACAAAGCATTTATGATCCACTTTCCATAAGGTCTTCAGTCTACTTGAGCTATTTACAGCTGCCTATGTCTGGCCCTCACAAAGAAATGAGAGATGAGTTCTTCTGAAAATCAGTTACATAAACATAAAGAGAAATTGAAACAGGAATTAAATCAATGCTCAATCTCAGAAAAAGACACACCGATGCTGTGATGTCATGGGACAGCATTCCAAGGGACGTTTCATCGCTTCAGACTATTTAAACTGGACTGAAGAAAGCAGTATCAGTAGTCCTACAGGGAATCTGTGCTTCTGTGGGGAAAGAGGAAAGCTGTTCACACCAGCAGGTACTTTCCTCGTCAGCCTCAAACTTTTAATTACGCAGCACAGGTTCACTTTTTTTGGCATGTTACAGGAAAAAAAAGCATTTTGAGCCCAAACCCATAGTCTTCCAGCCTCCCCAAGCTCTCACCCATTTGCAAACAATTGCGAAGGTGGAAGAATTCAGTGAACAGATGTAGCCTACCCCCCAGTCCCATCTGTTCACATCAGAAAACCACCACGCAATCTGGCAGGGAGAGCTCTCTCCACTCAAGATAGATGCTGGCCTGGACTGGGAGGGGAAAGGGAAGAGGGGAGCCAGGGAGGGGTGGTGGTTGTGGGTCAGATCGGAGGAGCGCTGCCAGCACTGCGTGGGAAGCTTGCACAGCATCTGCCAGTACCATGTCTGGCTCGAGCTGGAGCGAAATACTCCAGCAAAGTCTGTCAAAACACAAAGAACCTGCACGAAGCTTGTCGCATCCCCCTGCGCGCACATCTTCCCACGAACACCGCCGCCGCGGCAAGGAAATGTCTCTCGCTCCTCAGCCAGCCAGAGGAGGCTTGTGAATTTGGGGTTGTAGGCATGAGAGGATGTGCCAAATACAGTGCTGATGGGAGTGCTGAAGTAAATGGGTGTTCAAAGGTGCAGGCGTGAAAGGCGGGGGAATACGGACTGGAGGGTGTTTGGGTGTTTGCTTTCCTGCGCTGAAAATCATTTACAGCAGTGCTTGGCACCCTCGAATGGGATAAAACCCCAGGGGTTTGGGAGCCTCAATTATATGGGCTTAGATCCTGTGTATCCAGCAGTCCCTGCTTCTTCCCTAGAAGCCTGACTCAGGGCATGGTCTGCTCACCCTTCCCTTCATCACCAGTTCTTTCTGCATCCTTTCTGCTCGGCTGGAGCTGCTGCAGGCTGCTCAGGAGCACATGAGGCAGCAGCAAGGTGATGGAGCTGCAGTGTGACAGCCACCAGCGCCAGGCAGAAAGCAGAGACACTGCCAGTTCATGCTACTCCCAAGCCTCCTCCTTCTCCGTCTGTGGAAACAGGCCGATAGCACTTTGCTCTTTCTCAAGGGTGTTGCAGAGATCTAGATCCATGAAGCATCCAGTTGGTGTGCCTTTAGGCAGGTATCTAGGCTGTAAAGTAGCCGCAGCACAGCTCTAACTAAGCCATCTTTGGGTTCTGCCTGCAACAAAAGTAGTGTAAAACCAGCATGCAAACAAGGTGCAGTGTTAGTGATGAGAAGCGTACTCAACCTACTTCTAAGTAAATAGATATAACACCAATGAAAAACAGCAAAGCTGTTTCTCCCTCACTGCTAGAGTAATTCAGCGTTTCACATGTGAGATCACAAAATATTAATGGGAAAAAGCAAAGCCGTTATGCTCTTCCTCAACAGATAGCTGAGGCACAACCTATTTTTAACCCTTTTTTTTTTTCTTAATAGGTTTTCTTGCCTTGGTGTTTGGGGGTGCTTAATATCCTCTGGGAAAGATAAACATCAGTGATTATTTTAGGCCTGTATGACCTTGCTGAGGAGTAACATGACTCCGTGCAGGGCTGAGAGCAGACTTGGCAGAGCCTAGTTGTAAGGAAGTCTTCTATTGTGCAGACTTGCTTTGCCTGTGAAGCAATATGTTTTTTTGTCTTGCACAGTGGAGCTCAGAGAGAAGGCTCGGCCTGCACCAAACTCTTGCAGAAAATGACTGACTCATTTTCAGAAAATCAAACAGAATCACAGGAGGAAGTAATAACTGGCCTTGGGAGCTGACTGCTTTAAAACCCTGCTCTTGAATCACCCTCACAATGGCAAAGGAAGAAGATAGCAAATGACAGTGAAAAACAAGGCACATTCTGTCCCATTTCAATCAGTCTTTGATTTATGACAGATTTCACTAAATCTTCTTAAAAATGCCCACCCTAACATCTCCGGCGATGTTTTCTTTTAAACTAACAAAGCAGCGTTTCAAATTCCTGACCACGTCTTGGTTGGCCAACAGCGGAGCCTCTTTCCTGAGCAAAATGATTTGTTGTAGCAGAGAGTGGAGTAAAGCCACAGCAGCTGTAAATCTGCATTTGCTTCTCCGCTCAGCCCTGCTGCACCTGCAGATGAACTTTCAGTTCTGAAGCCGAAACAAACAGCCCTCGCAATAAATGAATTTATTAGCTGCCACATGTCCAAACTACTGCAGGGCACTTGAGTCACGGACGGAGTTATGAACAAGAGACAGGTTATAAGCAAAGCAGCATAATGCAATTATTTCTAACACTGCTTCCACCTAGTCTATTGCTCCTTTTAAGTCCTCTGTAATTTTGCCAGGGAAGCCCAGGGTGCAGTAGTGGTCTGATCTCCTTCCCCTCTCCTCTCCCACTCATGTGTGGCTGTACATGCTGTGTACGCCTGTGGCGTGAGGCTGCAGGCCCATGCGGCATCCCTTGCCCCTTCCCACCCAGCCAGCTGCTGCACCCAGCCCTTGACAAGAAGTCTCCCATTTGGGGTAAATAAGCGTGGCTGTGAGCTATCCTAACTGCTCTTAGCTTTCAGAAGAGCTCAAAAGCATTTTTGAATCAGCCAAACTTAAGATTGTGCTGTTGGGCTGAGGGCCTGTTTTAAGACAGCGTAAAAAATGCAGGCCTGGTGCAACTCTCCCTGAATTCAGCAGAGTCTCTGCAATACCCTGAGTGAAGAACGTGGCAGGATCTAAAGAGCTTCAGTTTACACGTGGGTCAACCTGTAAGAAAAAACACTACCAAAGAGCACAAAGTAGAAGTTCCAAGGCACCTGGGAGCATCCAGTATATCCACTTCATGAGCCTATCTTGGCTATCTCCTCCCCATTAAAGGGATTTTGGTGATTTCAAGTAGTCAGAAAATCTGCCTTAATCAGCTTCAGGAGATGATCAGAAGAAGGAAGGTGTCCTCCTGCAGCTGTGTTAACATGTAGCATGAGTTACTCTTCTTGCCTGGATGGGACTGGGGTAAAGAAACACTGTAGGTATTCACAGCTTTTGCAGAAGTTTGTAGTAGTCATTTAGAGCAGCAAGGCTCTGTGAGGAAGAGCCTGGGCAATATGGCTATCTCCTCATACCCCATCTCCACAGACTGACTGCACTATTGCCAGCACCCTTGGTTTGCCCCTGTAAGTAGTCTTTGCCTAACCATGATCTTTACTTCTCACTTGGCTAGCCTGAAATGATGCTAGCTGGTAAAAGGTAAGACTTCTGTGACAAGACATCACTAAGACAAATGGAGAAGACTTTAGTGTGCACAGGGGAAGCTTTGTACATCACTGCCTAATAAAAAAGAGGTGTCAGGATGAGGATGTCGTTAGGTTTGAAGGAGTTTACAGCTTCACCCCAGCTTCCTCTGTGCCTGCTGCCCTGAAGCTCACACAAGCCCAATGCAAACAGAGCAAATCCCCTGAGGCCACCGGAAGGAGTGTGCTTCCCTTTTCTGCCCACCTCACCCCAGTTCTGCCAGCTTTCCTTCCCCAGTGCTTGAAGAAGAACATAAGCATCATTGACACCCATATCTGGAGAACTGGAAATGGTATAAGCTAACATAGCTAGAACTGCTGTTGGACATTTCCTTAGCTGGGCCTGGCTCAGTAGATATTACGACTAGTTTTCCCTTGGGGAAGCAAAATAAAAGAGGAGCTCTGGAAGACAACTTTCCAAATTTCTCTGACACCACAGCATGCATGACCCCAGAAAATTGCTGCTGCAGTTTATACCAGCCAGCTCCTCTCTGTCTAGTAGAGGAAAAGCTGAGATATGTTAGGGTGCTTAGAGAAGAAAACATCAGTAGTTCCTCAGATGGAGCAGCATACAAGAGAACATGCATTTTCAAGACGTGGTTCAATTTAAGGATGACTCTCTGAATGATAAACAACTCCGTGGACACTTTCACTGTGCACTTAGCAGAAGCTTTGCCTTTGGAAGACAGTGGCAGAACTGGGTCCAAATGTCAAGAAGTCCAGCCTTCATGCTCATTAGCAATTAAAAACAATCCCTTCACTTCATGAGAGCTCGCTGCTTTTAGATTCATCTACATCTGTCATCCCCTTGTTTTTGTGACTGGAAAGAGTTGGAACAAATTATCTCCTGGAGTGAAACAGTGCATCTCAGCTGATGTCAGTAGTGCTGCACCAGTTTGCACCAGTGACAAATCTGGCCTCAGCCACACAAGAATCAGGAAGCTGAGGTTACAGAAAGGGTTATTTGTACTACAGGAATGAATGACAGCACAGTTTCAGTTTCCTGTGTGAATACACATCTCGTGTCCCTCACTTTAGGTCTTTCTCACACAGTGCATCCCAAGCACAGTATGCTGCGAGGAAAGATTAAAGATGTTGCAGATCTCATTAATCTGAAGTGTCCCTGAACAAGTAGCTACTACAGCTCTGTGGGGAGGACATGAATTTCTGCACTGAACCAGCAATGTCACAAAATATTTAATAGTGAAGAGGAAAAAACAAATCATCATCATCATCATCAACAACAACAACAACAACAACAACAACAACAACAAAAGGGGGCAGGATAAAAGTAACAACAACAACAACAACAACAACAACAAAAGGGGGCAGGATAAAAGTAACTCTTCTGAGCAGATGATCAGATGATTAGCTTTAAAGCAACAACTTTTCGGCTCCCCGGGTAAGTCAAGTCTTCTGCTGGTGTAAACTGTCACAGCTACATCAAGCCCAATTATTTACACTAGTTGATTTGTCCTGCTGTATTTGGGACACAAGGTTAGTCCACTTCTTATTGCAGCAGTGGTAAACTTCTTGAGACATCACAGTCACCAAGTAACTGGAAAACCAGCTGCTGAGATTAATCCTGTTAAATGCAATGAGATACAGCAAAGAGGCAGTGGGTTCATTGACAAACCATGCCTGGATTCTACAGTGACATCTAATCTTTAGACCTTATTTAGATCACGTAAATCAATGGGAGTTTCTGTCACCTCCCACATGGGCAAGATCTTTCTCCAGCTTCTCAACTAGAGCTCCCAGCTGAAGCACAGAATACTGCAAGCCAGCCTGTCATCGGAGACTGTGATGGTACCCAGACAGTCTTTTTAACTTTGGAAGTAAACAGGTGAAGCTGCTGGCTGCAGTTCATGGAAGGAGTCGCACATTGTCAGAAGTTTTGCAGGGTTCATCCCCTGAGTATGATCACTGGAGGACTACAAGCACCAGAAGCTTGTCACTGACTGCTGACAAGCTAAGATTTCCCTCTGTTCCCTGACCAAATCCTACAGAAAGTAATTTTGCTTTTTCTTGTTCTTACAGAAATCAGAGCTTTGCTGACAATTTATGATGAACATTTATAACATTTTTCCCTGAGAAGTATATATTAAAATATCATTCCTAGATGCATCTATTCTAACTCTGAACAGTCAGGTAGGAAATTATGATTTTAAAAAGAAAACCAGAAAATTACCCCCACAACAGTTCTTTCCTATAGAAAATGGATGTTTTAAAAACATCTAGAAGCTCTGAAAGCAAGAATAGTCCAACCGAAAACCCTGCCATTTCCCACCTGCTCAAATACATTTCAGGAAGAGGCATATGACTCTATTTCACTTAAATACAACATGAGAACATGGCATGTCAGTCAGGATTGTAGGGAAAAGTCACATTTCCAATAAAGAAAACTATACAGTTGTGCTTTAAGACTTCAGAATAACCCTGACAACCTATACCTAGTTTCTATACCTCAGAGAGGGCAGCAGGTAACCAGGGATTCAGACAGGGTCTACTCTCTGGGATGAGCCCCGTGGCCCCAGTTACTCCTTCTCTAATGTGGGAGGACTGGCTGCTTTAGTAAATTGCTTTGAGATCTGCTCATAGAAAGTGATTTGTAGAAAGCACGCATTGCTATTAATTCCACCTCCAGGGAATAATAGCACTACTCAGAGAATGGGAAGCTCAGTATGCAGATAGTTTTTGGCTGGACCTGGGCCTTGATTCGTTTTTTCCCCTGTTTACGCTATGTATTTACTTCTTGCACTTCATTCAGGATAGATAACGAAAACAGTATAGTCTGCTTCCACTTTTGTTTCTGGAACAGATCAAAGACTGTAATGGACTCAGACTCAGCAGAACCCTAAATGTTCCTTTCTGCACAGATACAGCCAATTAAATGGCCCAGTTTGCTTCCAGAAGGATTACTTGAGATCTCATCATTTGCACTCCTCTGAATTCAGTCCTTAGAAAACAGTGGATATATTCTGCCAAACAAAACCAAAACAAAACAAAAAAAGGAAGTGGAAAATACCAAAGGATTTTTGGTTTTTTTGTATCTCCTGTATTTAATACAATCAGCCTTAGCAAAGTGCACTGCACTCCTCCTTGTTAAAGCACTCCTGTCCCTTTTTTTCTCTCCCTGCCTTGGAATTGCTACAGAGGGATAAAGTTCTGCACAGCTCGCTCACTCACACAGTTGTAATAAGTCAGAGCAGGTTGGCTTCCTGCCCAACAAAACAGAAACTCCCCCAAGTCTCCAGCTTTTCCATGGCAACACCACAGTCATCAACACAGCAAACAATTGCTCCAACCCCTTCTACGTCTCCCCTCTTAGTGGAGGGAAGGATAGCATTGCATCCAGCCCATGGACCTGGGCTAATTATCGGGCATGAAAGGAGATAGTGACAGAGATCGTGTTACCCTCTGCATGGAGCTTTAGGTGAGATCAAAGGAAAAAAAAAGGCGCTGAAAACATTCAGCACTTCTCAGTGTACTTTTGCTTAAGCAGAAAGATTGTTGCTGCGCGTACAAGACATGAAATGCCAAAAAGTGTAAGTGCGTGGAGACTGAATGGGGGTGCAAACAGCAGAACTGTATGAGAGTCCAACGCTCAGTAGAGTCCCGTAGCCCGAGAGCACCACGTCACTCCACGGTGCCTAACAGCCCAATCCTTGTCATGATTATCAATGTGCACTTCTACCGGAGCAGTGCCTGGCTTTTGGGGGGGGTAACAGTAGACTCATGATTCTGTAACTAGGATTGTTCCCCATCTCTGTGCTGTGAGTAGCACTGCTCGTGGTTTGCAGTGGGGGAAAGCAGTTACAGCGCTGGGTCCCGACCTGCTGCTGCTTCGCATTGGCATCCTTCACACCTGTCCAAATAACAGCCAACACCAGGACTGAACACCACCATCCTCATCTGGTAGCATTTTACTCTCACTTTGCATAGGTATATAAGACCTCACAAGCTGTGAGGCAATAGAAAACGAGGCTCAGAAGATCCCAAAATATCTTATTTAAAAGCTGGTGGTTCTCAAGCTGTGGTCTGCAGACCCGTGAGAGTCTGAGGACTACTTCTGAAGGGTCTGTGAAAGCTAAGCAAGAAAAGCAAATTAATTGCCATGAGGCTTAAATTAGTCATAAAGGAACCTTCATATGCATTGGAGAACTTTTAGAGGATATGAAGTTTGTAAAAGATTGAGGAGTATATCCACAGGTTTTGTATTCCCCTGTAGACATGGCAAGAACCTGCTCTGTGCAAGGAAAGCTACCCTTGTTTCAGGTATTTTGGGGGTATATGTGACAGCATGGCTAAGTGTATAGGTAGTTCTCTGCCATTAAACCTCACCAGTGTAAACTCAAGAGTGGGTAGTTTTCCTGGCATAAGCAATATAATAATTTTTTTGGTCTATGATTTTGGTTGTTTAGTTTTAAGGCCCTTGTTAAAGTAAAAAAGCTTTGTAGGCTGGAAGTGCCACAGGCCACCTAGCTCCTTGTGGGCAAAGTAGAATTTTGAAGGTAAATTGGCCCCAAAATAGCTATTTCCAGTTTAAATCCTGGTTCAAAAGAATGTCATTCAGGCTTTACAAAATTATTTAGCTATTTTTATAACATCTGAAAAAATTATATCTCCGGAAAAAGTTCAAAATGGAAATACACTATTTAGGCCTAAATGGAGGCTTAGGTAGCGCTGTGCTTTCATCATGCCTGGCCTTGGAGTAAGCCTCTCCAAAGGTATGAACCTCTGCTGATGGACCAGTGACCTGAGGGTGTCAGTCTCCATGGCAAAATCCCACCACCATTAGTCTTTCTTCACTGACACATGTGTGACTGAGGCACTGTGGGCCATGGTCCCTTGTAGAGAGGTTTTGCAGTTAGCCTGGTCCAGTTCAACCCGTGGGAGAATTTATCCATCATTTCAGGTGAGTGGTGCAAACAAGAATCGCGGGAAGGATTTTGGTGCGCTAACAGCACTTCAATTATGTAGGTTTCAGTCCAAGTTAGTGCAGAGCTGCTTTAAACCATGCCCTCATCCAGATTAACTTGTTCAAAGCTACATTAGAGACATTTTGGTGTGGATAATAAATAGCTTAAGCAAGAGGGTGATCTTTCTACATGACAGATATAGGTACAGATCAGGCAGGACTTGCAGCAACTAACACAAAACTGGATACCCTAACTAGCTGAGTTTACCTCTGATTGACATCAACAGTACTTTGCATGATGCCCACAGTGACGAGGTCCTCCTGATATGTTTGATGCCAATTTAAGATTGCTTCACCTTGGCCGCTGGGTTACATCTGCATATGTTTAATGCCATTTAAAGATTGCTTCACCCCAGCTGCTGGGTTACATCTGCACAGTACAGGTGCCAAAATACAACCCACTGGTCAGTGTGTGTTATGTATTTGTTTCTGTGGCTCATCCACAGAGGAAATGAGCCTCTCGGATACTACCCTAAAAAAGCTGTTTTTTCAGCCCACACTGTGATAGTTCCTAAATTTAATTCTAGAGGTCCCTGACCTCTAGAATTTGGTGGTGGTGAAAACAGTGGTTAGCATGCAAGTCTCTGTGTGTTAACATCAACAAGGGGACAAAAAGTAGGTTATGCTATGATTGTTTACCGATGACCTGAACAAAGCCAGTCAATAAAAGTGGACATCTGCTATGAAAATTATTTTTAATTTGATTTTTCCTTAGCTTAAGAACATAACATTCACTTTAGGCTTAGGCCTGGTCCTTTTTAATTCAGTGGCAACATGACCGTTGTCTTCTCTGTGAACAGGGTCATTAGCACAAAGCCAGTGGCTCATATTGAGACACAACACCACAGCTGCCTCCTGGGACTCCAGGAACTGTGTGATGCACTGGCCACAGCAGTCTCAAAACCTACAAAACTTACAGACCCAGAAAAGCAATCTGGAGCTTTGCATTAGTCTGCCTCAGCTGATGGTGGGTTCCCTTCCATAGGCTAGGGAGCCTAAGGATGAGTGTGACTTTCCCCCTATCACTCCCTTACATGCCACTAGCTATGGCTGCAGATGTGCATCGGATTGTGAGCCCCAAGGGGATTTCTCAGCCAGGGGAAATCAGGCTGGATTCCAGAGAGACCACAGGAACAAAGATCAAATGGCTTATTAACCAGAGATGAAATATCAGCCTTGTTGCTATCAGTACAGATTCTCTTCTTTCTCTTAAGGGTGTTAATCAGAAGGAAATTATGAGATTGGGTATAAAACTGAAGAGTCCTGCCTTAGCCAAGGGTTTACATGTTCACTTTCTGCTTTATACCCACCCACTCAAGTGCCTTTCTCTATGGAAAGCCATTCCCTGACAGATCTTTTCACTCTGCAACACCAAGTACTCATTCTTTTCACAGACTGATGGAGTAAAAGCTCTTAATCATCTTCCTAGTGTTCCTCTGCAAGCCAAAGAATCACTTAGCCCACACTGGAAAAACAAATGTGAAGTTCTTCATACCATTGTCCTACTTTACAGTGCAGCCCTGCCCACTTCACATCAAGGGTGTCCCTTGCCATTTGCCACAACAGCCCCAGGTACCACTTGCTCTGGTTTCCATGTCTGCACCCCTCACCACAGCAGCGTGCTATTTACTGTTGGCCGCAGCCTTTGTACACACCAGTGGGCTGCATCACTAGCCTGTTTAAATAAGAACCAAACACTCCTGCTTAATTTTGTGTTCTCTTTTTCAGGACAATTTTCATGCATAAGCAGACCTTCCTCTGCCTGCTGTGAGTAGGGAAGGCACTGACCGTCTCCTGTTAAGCAGCCCATCCTGGCTACTGCAGAAAGACCTGGCAGCACCACATCCCTAACCTGGCTAAGAGGCAGAAAGCTTTTTACATGTTGGTTCATGTAAGGTCACTCTTTACTTCTGATGCCGTGTCCTAGAAGTATAGCCCCTTGTCTGAAAGAGCCTGAAGGCCTTAATGGGCCCTCACAAGCACCTCTGGATGCTGACCTGCCCTGCTCAGTTTGGGAACCACTTGTGCAAAGTGTGCATCTTTCTTAGCATTTACTCATTTGAGTTTCTGCTGGAGTGTAACTAGACAGTCCTTTGCCTCAGTAACTGCTGTGTAAGAGGAATTGCTGGAAGTGTTTTTGTGATGCAAGAGCAGACAAATAAATGAAAGGGGGAGGCAGTGAGGAGGAGGGTTTATTAATGGGAGCATCCTAACCATGGGCTACTGAGAAGAGCCACAAGTAAAAGTAACTGGAAATAAACACTGACAGTAGCTGTAGCTTGTTCCCACCAGGCAATGCAAATGAAATCTAAGGGTTCAGAAACTGAAAAATGGTCTCATTCATAATGTTCCTGAGTGAATGATCAGGGGTATTGTTGACATCTATGGCCTTGCATTTGAATTTTGCTGGAGAAACCTTTAGGGCACAGGAAACCTTTGAACAACCCATTTCTAGGATATATGGTCTCACAGTCTCCTGCACCAAGCAGGTTGTGCAACCAGGTCCTGGCCACCATAAAATCACCGGGACTGGGGGAAGGACTAGAAGATCTGCTGTTTGCAATGCTCAGTGCCCTGCTTGTACAGCTCTTTTAACCTTTGCTCAACACTGTGTCTCTTTTCTGCCTTTCTGCCACATGCTTTTATCAAGGCCCCAATCTCCTTCCTGTCATTCCTTGATAACAGGGTAATAAATTCAGTAAAGATAGTGATATGTTAGATTAAATAAGAATGTTATACCAGAGACTCTGGCCAGCACAGTTTTTCATGCAGGACTTAAATATGTCTTGCTATAGGCAACTTTGTTTTGCTTCCAAGTCCATTGCTCCTGTAATCTTGCACTCTTACAGACTCTTTCAGAAGCAGCTATGTCCTGACACTTGCTTCTGCGAGAGGTAATGGCTCTGGACTCCCCTACAAAGCTCTCACAGTAAGTTGGTGCCCACAGGATCTTCAGTGAGGATTTGGAGAGGTTTGTGAGGCAGGAAAAGGTGATGGCTAAAGAGAGATTGAAGTGCTGAGGGAGGACGCCTGATGTGAGGACACAAAGTGTATAAAGAGAAGGAAGGGCACCAGGTACAGCCATGTGAATGTTTTCTAATAGGGCTCATAAAAGAGGAGATCTGTCCACTTGGTGCCTGTTGCGCTGCTGATGTGGGGTTGGACAGATTGGGGGTTTTCACTTGAAAAATGAAAAAAAGAACTTGTCAGGAGCCAAGTACTTTTTCTCCTCCTTGAAAGGATGGTTATCCTGCTCTGTACTGATTTGCTTTCCTACTCTCAGGGTAATTTTCAAGCTTCCTTTGCTTACATGTCATAGGATTGTACAGAGAAAGACACTCGGGTGCTGACAGCACAATTTCACTCTCTTTCTTTGCCCTTCAACTCTGCTTCTGCCTTCAGCTCCTAGCACTGGCCTCTAACACCACACTAAGATCAATGGTTAACACGTGTGCTGGGAAGTCCAAGCATCCCAGCAGCCAGCAAGGACCAAGCACCCATGAGAAACAGTGAGCCTGAGAGTTGGAGTTTCAGCATTAACACTGGATTTCCTGGCAGGAACCTGCCTGTGTGTGGTATGCCTACAGTCCTTTACAGGGAAATCCCTTTTTAATAAATTATTGGCTCCATTTCTTTAAAAAAAAAATGTTTTCAGTAATAGATTTAAAGAACAAAAAGATGCAATAGAGGGAAAGCAGAAACAGTGACAGGTGAGAAGGCAGTAATGGTAATAATTAAGCCTTCTCTAAAGGAGCAACATTCACATCATTAGCAAGAAAAGGGACTGGACAGTCTCTTACTAGCAAAATTCTAGTTTTTTTCCTAAACCACACATACTAGTCAGGAAGGAAATAGGCCTTTTACATTTGTTCTCTAGTATTTCTAACTTTTAAAGAAACAAGGCCTGTCTTTATACGTGGCATTTAAAAATAGTGTTTTCACTGTGCAGCAAACCAAATGTCATGTTAGTATTACAAGCGTCATTTTAGAAAGTAAATAGGTAACTACTTCTTAGGCAAATACAAAGAATACTTTGACCTCTAGCACTGATGGATGACTCATTGACTGATGTACTGATGTCACACATTGAGGATTTTTGTTTTGGTGAGCAATGGCTCCAGTCTATATTCTTGACTTTAGCAAAATCTCCTAGGGATAAATTTTCCAAAGCACTCCAGAGATTTTAGGCTGAGATCCAAAAACACAATTAGGTGTCCAGTTCCTATTAGTTTCAGTTCAATAGAGAGAAGATTGGATGCCTACATGTTACAAGTCAAAAAGACTGGACTCCTGGCCGTTCCCAGATTGATCATTAGGATGCAGGAGAGGAATCCAAGGGTCCAAGAGTCACCAACAAGCACAGTCATAGAAATATTGCTAACTTTGTAAGAACATTTCCTTTCTAAGACTTAATTGCTCTCCATTTAATTGTCATTGCTTTAAATAATCTGTACATGAGCATGGAACAGAATCACATTACAGAACATTACAGTGACATGTCAGCAGCAACACTACTAAAGTGTATTTAGAGTTTGGAGACACTCAGATTCTGGAGCAGGAGGCGAAATGTAAGAGATGACCAGGAGAGCCTCCAGGTTTTCTGCCTTGCCCACACCACCCTGCGGTACTTAAGAGTCATTAAAAATACCAGAAAGTGGATGTACTACTGTTCTTCAAACTTTGGTATACTCTTAAGTATTTTATGAATCAGGCCAATAAGGATGCCTTCTCCAATATGGGATCCCACTTCAAGGAAGCAGCACTGAAGCTGAAAAGCATTTAATCACACATTTAACTCACACATATTCTTTAAGTATTTTTCTGAACTGGACCCTGAGCATTCACAACTGCATGCCCAGTTTTGTAAGCACCCATGGCCTGTAGTGAGAGGCCACAGAACTTACAAGTGCATTGTCAACTCCAAGAAGTTTTTGCTCTAAGTTTCTTGTGACAATGACGCAGGACCTTTGATCTCGTCCTTTATAAAACTAATGAGAGAAGGAGACAATACAGTCGTGGTAATCAGATTTCCATTTGAAGCAAAGTGAGAAAGACAGCTCGAGAAGCAGTACAAGGGAAGATGAGGAGAACATGTGGAAACCATGTGTTCAGCTTTGCTCTGTTAGCCTGGCCCTCTGGCCCTTCCAAGATAGAAAAACAACATTACGAACCAGTGTCAGGAGCATGAAAGGAGAGAAGGGAGGGCAATAGCCCAGGTGAGAGAGGGGTGAATGTGGAGGAGGAGGAATAGCTAATAGCTTTGGGAAGTGGAGGAGGGGGATGGCAGAGAAGGGCAAGGGGAAGGGCACCAGTGTAACTTTTGTGACCAAAAGAGGTGGCGTGAGGCTGTGGTGAAGAGTCTTTCTGACCTGTGTCAAAGAGTCTGTGCTTTGACGACAGCCTAGGAGACCCAAGCACAGACAGTATGTCCTGGGAGAGAGCTCTGAGAACCACATAATGGTCCGTTTCAGTAAATAGCCCTTTCAACACACTGGTCATCCAAATGCAGTCACCCTTCCTGGGCTTGACAGAATGAACACACATCCAGTACACTAGCAAGGAGGTATCAACCTCACTAGACATCCTGTCTCTATCAGGGCCCCTCAGATGTATTGTGTGTGGTAGAAATGTATGTCAAAGGCCTTACATATGGTTGGTATATATAGAAAGTTTTAGAAGTACGTACTGTTTACTCAAGGGACTGGATTAGCTTCTGCAGAGCTATTCTGGTCCACCTGTAAATACATGGACTAAAGGGCCTTATGAAAAGGAGTTACTGTGTATTGGCAAGTGGCACTTTTAAAAATGTGAATGTCTTGTGTTATGAATGCTGGGGTTTGGCTTTGTTTTTTAAGTACAAAAAATGACAGGATTCTGTTATACAACTACTAGATTTATTTTTTTTTCCCAGTTCAAAGCTAGTTTGTTCCCACAGTCCCCTAGGGCTAAAAAAGTGTCTGTTAAACTTGCAGTATGAACTGCTGCTGGGAATTACCCTGGTCCTGATGCCTTTGCTTAGATGAATAGTGAGGTCTGTATGGTGAGTGACCAAGGTGACAAGAAGGAAGAAGACTGACATGCTCCCAGCCCTTCTCACACAGGAACCTCACAGACTTCATCCCAGGCATGTCTACAGCTTCCTTATCTGCTGAGTGCAACACTGATGGCATCCCAAGAGTTCCAGCACAGAGAATGGTCATGCACAGTCTGAGCATGGCCTTCACTCTGCACCTGGGGCTGTGCTCTCGGGTTCACCATCAGCAGAGACAGCAGATTGTGCCTTCAGGTTACCTCAAGGCAACCCTTGAAGAACAGCCTAGACTTACCCAAAGGGGTGGCTCAGAATAACTTAGCCTGTAATCAGCCACTGTCTCTGTTCTGTAAACTCACGACTTTGACGGAAAGCAAGAGGATTTTGTGGTATAAAGGAAAAAAAAGCAGGGAGGTGGGGGATGGGGCCAGAATGTGTTTGCAGCTGCTGGCCATCAAATTTCAATTCAATCAACATGACTGAGTTCCAGCTCCTGAGAAAGAGAGCTTTTGACGACATATTGACATAGCCTGAACTACAGTGGTCCAAGTGGCAGTGCTATAATTATAAGGATTATGTTTAATACTGCACTTGGAAATGAAGGTCTGAAACACTGTGACTCCCTCTCTCCCTAAAGGCTGGCCAAAACATGTCCTAGGAACCATTATGGTAATACACAAAGTTGGTAGGAAAAAAGACACATCGGAACGCAAATCATTATGAGAGGGGATCAAGTGGCTGGCAGCTCAGGTCTGCTGGGACTTGAGCAGTGAGAAGGAAAAATGAGTGTGAAAGGAAGGGCAATTGGATTTGCATGAAAAATGGAAAGTAGTTGTTACAAGTACTGAATTAACTGGTTTAAGGAAATAAGTCAATTGATAATTAACACACTACTTACTTTTGAGTTCAGTTTCATTTTGTAGCATGTCGTGGAATTCAGCCAGGCCAAGGCCTGTTTGCTGAACAAAAACCAAACCCTGTGAATACTTCTAGACTTGCTTAATTCTACACATCTTGATTTCAGTGAGATTCCCCATATGTGCACAATTAAGCACACGCATAACTGTTTCCAGGAACTGGGCCACAGAGGTAAGCAGCCCTGTGATGAAGACCAAGTGTATCTAGCTTGGAAGGATGTAGAACCAGAAGCATTTAGAGAAGCAGAGAGAATACGTTTCTTTGGAAAACAAAATAATTGACTCTAAACTACCATAATGACTGAAAAAAAAAAGAGCTTGACCCTGCAGTAGGTTGATGTTGCACAGTGCCACATCCATTGTGTTTCCTATAGGTGCTTTCAGGAGGGGCCACTCAGATCAGAGTCAAGACTCAAAAGTTCAGATGTTGAGATACCATAGCAGTGAGGAGAAGGGAAGAAAAGGAAAAAAAAGAAGGAAACGGAAAGGGAAAGGGAAAGGGAAAGGGAAAGGGAAAGGGAAAGGGAAAGGGAAAGGGAAAGGGAAAGGGAAAGGGAAA
>WTSP01005851.1:0-87189 GCA_025331215.1 Actenoides lindsayi | reverse complement strand
GTGTTGAGAGTGAAAATTTAACTGATCTTATCTCTCGACTTACAGCAATATTACTGCAAATTAAGGTAAAATGTTTGCAAAAAAATAGTTTCTTTGCTAAAATATGTAGTATTAAAGCTTTGCCAGGTTCTTTGTGTGGAACGGTGAGAACATTCTTTGTTTTCTTCTCCTGCAGTGTCTAGCAGAAGGAGGTGATCTGAATTCCTTTGAATTTAAATCATTAACGGACTCATTAAATGACATTAAGAATTCAATAGACTCCTCAAATATCAGGTATTAGTTTTTGAATATTTAATTCTTAATTACACATTTTGTGCCAGCAAGCAATTCTTACTGTATTTTAGAGGTGAACGTGGATTATAATTAAGGGGTTTAATCTGGTAACTTTTACTTATAGGAATGGTCCCGTTTAAAAGGGAGCTATCTTAAGGGGAGTGTGAAAGTAGCAGTTTTCTGTTTGAACCTATCAATGAGTAACCTGATGAAAAAAAAAAAAGAAAGAAAAGAAAAAGTAAAAGCTAAATTGATGCAGCAACAACTAGACTTTATTGCTCTTCAGTCCTTTATGACAACTAGTAAGTTATTTTGGAACATTTTTGAAATTACTTTGAAATCCCACTAGTTAAATGTAAATTCTTTAAACCACACAACAGCACAGTATTCTTTTTACATAGTTACTCAGCCTTTTGTCTGTTAACATCAAAAGCTGGCACGAGACAATTATAGCTTCCGCCCAGCTTCCATTAGCAATATTTTAAGGCAAGGAACAGCAGAACAGCCATATTGTGCCAGATCAAACTATTTCAACAGTTGTCACAAGCAGGTAAGCATTATAAAAATAGCAAGAACGTGGTGATAGCAAAAATATGCAGTGATACTTGTCTGGAGTACAGTGCAGCCTCCACCAATTTGTCAGGAGGATTTTTTGCATAGTTATAATGCTGCTAAATTACATAATTTAGAAAATGTACCTAAAGGCCAAGTATTTCCCTATACCTTCCATACTAGCATTGCTACATAAGAATGGGAGGCTGAATTTCCTTTTTGGGTGTTTTGTGGGGTTTGTTTTTTTTTTCCTTTGGCAAAGATGGTAGGATGGCCTTTTGATTTCCAAGTAATTATTGATAAATGCTGCTTTATAACATCTTTTTCAGTAGTAAACCCCAAAATAAACCCCAAACATTAGTGAAACTTCTCAATAATGAACACAGCAAATTGCATGTTGGCATGGATTCAGCTAAAGGTTGATGTACACTGCAAAGCAGGTGATGATGTTTCCATTTCACTGTACTTGGAGCATTTTAGCACCTCTTCCAATATTTTTATTTCATTAAATCTGGTTATATTAAAGTCTTCTTTAAAGTACCCAAGTCAGTAACTCTTCATTTCATACAGCTGTTTGTGCAGCTGGTATTTTCATGTGTGTTTCTATCCAGTTGCATTATGTACTACTCTCCAATTCACCTGCACTGGCTGAGTTCATACCTTAACTTTCGCTGTAGAAATATTCAGACACAGCTCTTAAATGTGGGATTTAATACTTTCTCCTTCTTCTTTTTTTCCTGTAGTTGTTTTCAGAATAATGTTGAGATCCACGTTGCACACATTCAGAGTGGCCTGAGTCAGATGGGAAACTTACATGCTTTTGCAGCTAATAACACCAACAGAGACTGAATTTTTTTCTTTCAAGTGTACAGCAAGTAGTTCTGGAGACTCCTCTTCCTTTATATAGGCTTCACCAAATACCCTAACTGCCAGAAGATAAGGGAAAAGAAAACCTCTCAAAAAGGACCCTTTAAAATATATTGTATCTGCTTCTTAAGGAAACCAGCATTACTGGCCAGCATTACATTAGATTTCTCCATTTGTTATTCACATACAGTAGTTTTGCTAACTGGTAATCTCTTAGTAATTGCATTTATTATAATAAACTTGAAAACATACTTTCATACAATATGAACTTAGTTTTTAGAAGTTCAGAGGAAATCTGCACACCTCTTGCTGTTGGCTCTCCTGGAACTGTTAGAAGTGATGAAGAGGAAATGGCTCAAATTAGTGGCCACACGGCAGGTCATTGTTATGTAAAGCTACGCCCCTGTGTAGGTACTGAGAGTTGTGTTCCAGCCTTCGGGTAGGGAGGTGACAACGTGGAGTGAGTGTTCCTGATCCTGAGGAAGAAGCAGCGGGATACAGATGGCAAACAAGCTGTCAACCTGAGGATGTTGGGCAGGTCTATTGATCAGTCAATGTCGTGTTGGAACTTTTAATTTATCATAACTTATAGAAGGACTCTAATGAAGGAATAAAAAAATGTAACCAGTAACTTTCCAGAAAGAGATTGGTTATGGTGTTTTCCCTTCACACGAGGCAAAAGAATTGCTTTACTTGGTATTTTATATAAATGACTGGTTAAACATACTGTTTTTCCAAATTTTTGTTTGTTTTGCACAACTTTTAAATTAGATGACTGGTTATCCAACAATACCCGACATATATAAATATGAAGATTTTTATAATTAAAGGTAACCAGTGAGGTAAACCGCAAAAATAAAAAGTGACAACCTGCCTATGAGTACCTTTTGGAATGTTAATCTTGTAAAAAGTGTGTATTGGTTTGTTTAAATAGTCTTGTAAAGCTTCTGTGTAATGAATTGTTTCCAGATATGAATTTTCAGAGATAGCTGTAGAGATGTTTTTGATTCTTTTAGATGCCTCATTAAATGAGGTCTTTTATATGTTAATGTATAAAGAATATGTAAACAGGATTATTTTCAATCTTAAAATTTTGTATAGTTTAAAGATGCTTCTGTATTCTGTGTTGGTATTGTGCCACTGCAAAACTTTAGTGCAGAGTTTATATTTAGCTAAACTTGTTCTGTTAATTAAGAGAAATGCATAAAACTTTTATTCTCAATGAAATTTGTAACTCTGAATAAATTGACCTATGAGAGTTGATATATTTCACAAAAACGCAAACTTCGTTGCAGATGGTCTCGGGTCTTTTTCCCTTTTAGAGAAGCTAATTAATTGCTGGAACTGAAAAGAAAAGGACAAGGTGAGTAGCAATTCTAAAAGGTATTTACAAACTCCACAAGGGATATTAAAAAACAATGCTGAACACTAATTTTGCTGACTTACCTAGGGAAATTTTCCACTCATAATGCAGCAGAACGTTATAGCTACCCCCTATTTTGTGGAGTTACCATCCATTTGGTAAAGATGACAGGAACGTCCCTTCCCACCACCTTTTTCATTTGAACAGAGAGAGGTGTCAGTGCCTAACTTGAGTCCTGTAGGGTCAGTCTGACTAACTAACATTAAGCTAACTCAGGGAAAAAGGAACTGTCTCCTCGCACCCCTGTCCTTGTCATCTGCTGCTCATAAAAACTGCTGGCAAGCTGGCTCAGGGAGCAGATCACCTTTCTTGTCAAGTTGCTCACCTCTGCAGCACCCTGAGCTTGCCCCTCGCCAGGGGCAACGGCGCTAGCACCAGGAAACAGCCACGACTGCCTTCTCCAGCAGCAGCTGCCTGCTGTATGGTGCCAACCTTGGTCATCCCTTACAGCTCTCAGGACTCCACTTGTGTACTTAAAAGTCAGTCAGGTGCATGAATGCTTTTGTGGAATAAGACTTCCTGATAAGAAACAGTGAAGATAAGGTGAAGAGTCTAGAGCTCGAAGCTTACCACGAGCAGCTGAGGGAAATGGCATTGTTTAGCCTGGAGAAAAGGAGGCTTGAGGGAGACCTTATCACTTGCTACAGCTGCCTCAAAGAAGGTTGTGGCAACATGGAGTTCAGTCTGTTCAACCAAGTAAGGAACAATAGGACAACAGGAGACAGTCTCAAATTGCACCAAGGGAGGTTTAGATTGGACATTAGGAAATGACGATGGTCAAGCCATGGAACAGACTGTCCAGGGAAGTGGTGGAGTCACCATCCCTAGAGGTGTTTAAAAGACATGTAGATGTAGAGCTTAGGACATGGGTTAGTGGTGACCTGGAAGTGCTGGGTTAGCAGTTGGGCTTGATGATCTTAAAGGTCTCTTCCAACCAGAACAATTCTTTGAAATACTGGGAGGCTAACTTTGCCCTGTAGATAGCAAGTCATCCAAACTGAGGAAGAGAGAAGTTGTAGGCAGTGGTAGATACCATTACCAAGAACAGGGTTCAACATAGAACATTTGGGAACTTGCTTTTTGTGACAAAAATTTCTTTCTGGATACAGAATATAGCAGCCACTATATTCAAATCTTAACACTGATTCCATACGTATGATGTTTTTAACACGTGGCTTCTTAAAGGTGCTCTTTCCAACACATTTTGTGGTGAAGTGTTTGTTGGTTTTGTTTTTTAACCACTGCAGGGTAATGTAATATAATAGAAAGATACATAATTTGTGATAAAAGTATCTATGTACTTCCATGTGTGTCCTGGTTTGAGCTAGAACAGAACTAATCCTGTTCAGTGATGTTACTTTTCAGCTCAGTGTCTAAGTAACTGCACTTTCTGACGTTAATGGCAGATTTTCCCAGACAGTGTCTGCTTCTGGCAGTGATAATGCTCCACGGTTAGAGTTACTACAGAGGACTGGTGCGCAGACCAAGGTCACTCGTGTACCACATTGGGGGTGCGGTAAGTAAGAGGTTGCCTCTGTGGGGATGAGAGAATGGGACAGGTGACCCTAAACTGACCAACAAGGTATTCCATCTGATTTACATCATATTTGGTACAAAGCTGAGGGATCATGATGGTCAAGCTCTTCAATGGCCAGCATTCAAGGAGGACTCTGACTATCCTGCCTTCAATCCCAGTCGGTGCTTTCCTGAATCCAGTTCCCATCTGCCACAGAGTCTAGTCTGGGATGGACCCTCTGCCTGTTCCACAGCATCAGCGGTGATGTAATTGCCGTTGGAGGGCTGGGTTCAATATTGGGTTTGTATATATTTGTATGTATTTTATCATTATTGTTTTCATTAAAGCTGGTTTAGTTTTCTAACCCATAAGTCTCTCTCCCTTACTCCCTTTCTCTTCCCCTTTGGGAA
The DNA here is from genome assembly GCA_025331215.1 of Actenoides lindsayi. Classification (NCBI taxonomy): domain Eukaryota; kingdom Metazoa; phylum Chordata; class Aves; order Coraciiformes; family Alcedinidae; genus Actenoides; species Actenoides lindsayi. The sequence goes on along the minus strand of WTSP01005851.1, from coordinate 82,148 downwards.
GGCAGAGGGGTTAACAGAGAGCATCTGTCATTTGTCTAGTGGCTGACCCAGCCCTAACCCTTGACAACAAGTCGTTTGGCCAACATACACAGGCCATATGAATGTACACGCTGCCTTACTTCAGGAGGCTGCATTTCCCCTCAATTACTGATACATTGGGTCAGGGTTAGTGTTGTTGACTTTTGATGAAATACTGTAAAAAATGTGACTGTTTCTGCTGAATGTGGCCTAAGATTAGTATGTCTCTCAAGAACTCAAGTACAGCAACTTGAATCTGCAGGAGTAAAATAAGTTAGTTTGGTTTGTCAGTAACTTTGGATTCACCCTGTGCCCTCAAGAAATGATTGTCTCCTTTTCTAGATCTTCCTGCAAGTACTTCTTGGGAGTCTTCCCAACCCCTAATGCAACAGCTCCTTAGGTACCCAAGTCCACTGAGGCCAGACAGTGTCTCATGTTGGTTGGTTGATTGATTTTTGCTTCATGTTATTTTCAAGGACAGCTCTGTTTTTTGGAGGGAGAATATTAAATCAGCAATCCTGCTCTGCCACTTAGCCTTGCAAGCTCACAGTTCAGCTGTCCCAGATCCTGAAAGCGCAGGTATGTTATGGGGTGACACAGATTTTATGCATTGGTAACCTTATTCTGTGGAGCAAGATTCCCAATACAGGCTATTTTTGGTCACACTTTCTGTGCTTCCAAACCACCAGAGCATCATGGCATGCAGGTGCTCTTCCGTAATTGGAGTCTTACAACGCAGTCTGCAAGGCTCTGAAACACCACTTCGGAGGCAGGATGAACTGGCCTTATTCTCAAAACTACATGTATAGTAATATATTCTTTAAGTTAATTGCATTACAGGAGAGGCTTCTGTTACTGCCAATTTTGGTGTTACCAGTGCAGAGCCATTCAGCCCACTACTGATCACACAAATGGGTCCTGTGTAGTCCCTAATACTCAAATTCAAAGCTAAAGCACCTTTATGGTGCTCACAAAATACTCATTTTCTGTAGCTGAACATTAACCTTGGATTAAGCAGCAGATTTGAGGCTTTTGTCCGAGTCAGACAATGATTTGAGGGTTTGGGGTTTATATTCCTTAGGCCATAAATTCACATTTTTGTCCGGGGATGGGGTGGGTTCTTAGAGTGGATCTAAAGCAAATACTGACAGGCATGGTTTAAGGCATTTTTTGTTACCTGTCCTTCAGGTCCCTTTGGTCTCTTAAACCTGAGCCACAGCCATAGCTCTCCAGGACATGGGAAGAGAATCTGCAGCTGGGGTATCCACCATCTCCATTCTCCACGTCAGCCAGGGTAAGAAAGCCTGTCCCTGACCCAGGTACACACACAACTAGAGCAAAAATGTAAACCTTTATTTTTATTTTTTTTTTCCTCCATCAAAAAATCCCGACAGCTCCCCCCCCTTCTACTTTTCCAAAACCTACCCCCACCCAAAATCATAGAGGATGTGGTTAAATTTTCTGGCTGTAGGTTAAATAGAAATACAAAAACGGGCTCAGGGAAACTTTTAAATAGACCGTAAAAAGATGCCCTCGGATGATGGAGCCGACCCGTATGTTTCTTAAATAAATAGGTAAAATCAGTTATTACCAGATAAAGTGCAACAGTGGCAGAGAAGGGCTGAGGTAGGGCGGTGCGGGCCTGCTCCCCCGCCCGAGCAGCGTGGCTTTGGCGGGGGAGGACATCGCACCAAGGCCGAGGGATGCGGTTCGAACCCCCCCCCCAACCCGGGACTGGGTCTCTCCCGGGGCTGCGCTCAGAGGGCTCGGAAGACGCCGAGGGTGTTCTCCTCCCACTCCGAGCCCGACTCCGAGTAGCCGCTGGTGTCCTCGGCGTCCGACACGGGCGAATACTGCCCGCAGAAGGGGCGGCCCGGCGGGTACGGCGGGGCTGGAGGCGGCCCCGAGAAGGCGGCGGCCTCGGCGCCGCTGGGCTGGCCGGGTGAGAAGCCGTCGAAACCGGGGCCGGGAGGGAAGGCGGCGGGCGGCGTCCACTCGTAGGGAGCTGAGCCCTCCTCCTTGATCTGGACCACGCCGGCGAGGGCGTAGCGGGGCCGCTCCGGGGGGCGCAAGGCGGCGAAGCGAGGCGGCCGCGGGTAGCCCGGCGGCGGTGGTGGCGGCGGCAGCGGCGGCTCGGTAGGGCCGGGCCGGGGCGCTCCCCGTTGGCGGCGGGACTTGGCGCGCCGGTTCTGGAACCAGACCTGGGGGAGAGAGGGCTGTGGTGAGGGAGAGAGGGCGGACGGGCAGGTGCGGCCCCAGGACGGCGCGGTGCCGCTGGCGCCCCTCACCTGGATGCGGGACTCGGGAATCTGCGTGGCGTCGGCCAGCTTCTCCCGCAGGTAGATGTCGGGGTACATGGTGTCCTGGAAAACCAGCTCCAGCGTCTCTAGCTGCGCCGCTGTGAAGCTAGTCCGCTTCCGACGCTGCGAGGCCGCTGGCGACCCCTCCGACGGCACCGCCGCCCCCCCGGCCCGGCCCGCCGGGGGAAGCGCCCTGAGGGCGGGCAAGGCCGGCCCGGGTCCGCCGCCCCCTCCTGCCCACCTGCCAGTGGGGAAGGCGGGCGGCTCCACCGGGGGCTCCCCGAAGTGCAGCGCGGCCATGGCAGCGGGCGAGGAGCGGGCCTTGGCCGTCCCGCCGCTCTTTATAGCCGGGGAGGGGGCTCGGCAGGGGCGGGGGTTGGATGGGGGGTGGCACGGCCCCGTGGGGAAGGTGGGCGCGGAGGCCCGGGCACCCCGCCGAGCCGCCCGGCCCCGTACCCTGGGTCTGCCGGTGGGGTGCCTGCTTGGGGCATCCCCTGCCTTGCTCAGCGCGGAAGCCTCAGCGCCGCCGGGGCACCGCAGCCCCCAGGCGTGCCCTAGGGGTGCGGGATGGCCGGCGGCCCTGCGCGAAACACGGGCAGCGAAAGGGAGAGCGGAGTGGGGTTTGCATCTGCCTTCTGGGGGCAGAACAACTCGGTGTTGGGGGGTTGGCACCCCGGATAGGGTCCAGTCCTATAGCTGGGTTATTTCTGCTACGCATCAGCGCTGATGTAGTTAATAGAGTTTGGTCCTTCTGCCTGCTGGCAGCGGGGTGGGTGTTTTCCAGCAGCTGGCCGCGTCTGCCGGCGAGGGATCTTGCACAGTGTGAGACTCAAAGTAAACAGAAGTTATCTCTTCCCCTGGCCGCTCTGTTGGCAGTGCTTTGCTGCCAGCTGTGCTGTGCGGCGGGATCGCGGCCTCCTGCTGAGCCTGCTGCTGCAAAAACATCTCTTTTTAAGGTGCAAGTCAAAGGCTCCTGGAGAGCCCCAGCAGCAGCTCAGACGGGTCGGGGGCAGACGCTGGTGTCATTACCTCTTCTACCCAGCTGCCAATGCCCGCATACTCCCGCTCCCACAGCCCAGGCACTTCTGTCATAACCGCTTCCCAGCTGGAGAGAGTCTCACACCAAAACGTTGACCGCATGCTCCGACAAGCTACGCCTGGCCATCGTCACTAAGGCGCTTGAAAACGGGTTCACCCTCGATTTGCTTTGCAGGACCGTCTCCTCTGAAAAGTGACACTGTGTGAATGAATGGTGTTTTGATCGCCAAAAGCCATTTTTGAAAGTTTTATTCCTAGAACCTTTGTATCTTTGTGTTTTCACGTGTGCGGCGATCCGGGTGCTTTTGTTAATGAAGTTTCTAGGTTGGTTGTTCCTGAAATCATGGCCTGTAGTCTGCAGACAGCAGGCAGAAGCGTAAGACTTACACGGTGCTCTTAATTAGTAGTGTAATGAGCACACACGGGGGTGAGAAAGGGCACAGGTGAGTGGTGGCCCAGAAAGCATGGACAGCATTATCTTAGGTTCTTAGCGAAAGACAGGGAGGGTTGAATTATTCTGCAGATTCAGTGCAGACTTAAAAGATGCCACAGGTGGCACTGAAAGGAAATTACTCCATATTCTTTTTACATGATTAATCTTTTACTCTGTTTTACATTAAATAACATTTGCTGAAAAGCATAAGCAGAGGTTTCTTTCCTGTGTAATGCACAATAGAGATGTGACAACCTTTAGGTTTCTGAAGGATTTAATCCTGCTTTGAATTACGACCTTATAGGGACATTGACTTTAGATTCTGGGATTTGTCTAAAGTGGATTAAGTATGCCAGACAGAGCAACTTTTTCAGGGAAATGTGTTTTTTCACACATGTACAAGTGTTTTTCTTTCAGCAGCAGCCCAGGCTCAAGTAGCTGCTGGCACTGTAGGCCCCCCACTGTTCACCCCCATCCTGCTGCCTTCCCTTTAGCTGAGTGGGTTGCTAAACTGTATGTGGGTCCACATAGTGTGATTGGGGAACTAATCCAAGTTAAATTAACTGTACAGTAACAGCAAGGTTTTTTTGGTTTTTTAATCCAGATCCAGGATTCCTCACCCATGGGTCACTAGAAGCCCCCTGGGACAGCCGTACAAGTGAGTGGGTACTGCCAGGTAGAGCAGGAGGGAAATGAGGGGATCCCATCTGGGGGTGCTTCTAGGACTGCTACCACCTGAATCTGATGCTTAGCCAGAAGAGGACAAAACTGAGACAGACTGCCCAGGACCGTGGTGGTTCTCAGTGTCAGACTTCCCATTAAGACAACTACTTTATCAGTGTATATTGAATACATACTCAGGAAAGAGTGAGTACTGGGAGCTAATAGACCTATTTCCAACTCGTAAATCTGGAGATGGGCTGACTCTTTGATCTCTGACTGCTGTGACATCCTTAAGCCCAAGAGCTTTCTCAGTTCCTTTGTGCTTTACGGTACCAGAGGTGTTCCAGTAGCTATCTTGTAACAGCACCTAACATGCTTCCCCTGATGAGGGAATTAATTGAGATGTTTCCCAGGCCTGAAAGCTTTTGTTACGAGACACAGATAAAACATTTGTAGACCATAAAAAATAAAAGGAAGAGAGAAAACTTTACAGTGGAAGAAAGACAACTTCTACATACTAATCTTTGCAGCAGTAGATCTTGTATGTGAGTGCGGTTTGACCGCTGGCTCTGCGGCATGGAATGAGCAGCCGGTGTTTTGCAGCTCTATAAAGCATGCTGTGACTGAATCCTATGGACAAAATGATTGATGCCCCAAATGCAACCCAGAATTAGAGACATGGGCTCCAGGGTCTGGGGGTCTCTCCCCGTCACTACATTGCCGCCTGTAGCCGATTGTGTTTGCTGTCAGCCGTTCCCGCAGTTCACCCACGAGCATCTGAAGCAGCTATAGGCAGACTGGGTTGCGCTGCCTGGCTGCACACCTTCGGTGCTGACCTTGGTTTGTTTTCACTCTCTCTGCCTCAGTTTCCTTTTCTGGGCTGGCTGGCTAATGCCAGCCTGTTGATGTATCTTGGTGATGAGTCCTCTCTTCTGTGTACCAGCACTAGGTGCTGGACACAAAAGCAGAGCGGTTCTGGGGCAAGATCAGAGCCCAGAACTTGTATTTTCCTGTTGCTGAAAGCATTACGCACCAATTTCCCCTGTGGGATTCTGGTGAACACCCTTCTGTATTGGCTTGGTTTGAAAGGGATCTAAGGTTGAAGAAAGGCCATGGCGACAGCGCTCTAATTGTAAAAGAGCATGCTGTTAGGTGAAGATCAGAGTAGGAGACTCTTGTCTTCTGCCAGGCAAGCAGGACAGCATGAAAGAAAGCTCTTTGCTTTCTTCTTCTGATTGTCTTCCCTCCCAACGTTGGCACAGCTCTGCAGCTCCCACCAGTGTGTTAAAAGCAGTGTGCCTCCTGCAGCAAGAAAAAAAGCACTGTGTTTGGGTTCAGTGGAGTTTCCTTTTCCTCAACAAGAAGTTTTACATCCTGCTGTGCCCCTTGTGGTCTGACAAGGAGGTTTCCAGTGCCTTACAGGTGCCAGTATCTGCATGGAGTTATACCTTGGTACAGGCTGGAAGCATTTAGGAAGACATTGAGACTCTTGTCCCTTCCTATTCTGCATATCTGCTTTTATTTTGCCCTGTCTAGGCACAAAGAGGGATTTTACTTTCTGCCCTGAGGCACAGAAGCTATGACACAAGCTCAGAAGTGGCTTGCTTGCTTTTTGAAGTTAGGATGGCTAAAACTGAGATAGGCGTCTCTAAGGGGAGAGCAGACTACCATGTGTAGATAAGAGATTACAGTCTGCTTCAGAGGCTGACTACGTTTATCTCCACTATATTAGTCAAGAGAGAAACTCCTTATGCTTTTATCCATGCTGGGTGTACCTCTGCACCGAGGTACCTGCGCCAAGGGGACTCTCACAATACAAAGTGTGCCTGTGCAGCAATGAAAACACAGTTTTAAGCTCCGGGTGGAGAACACAAGCCCTGTGAGGGTTTTGCTGGCCAGCTGGCTTTTCAGCCTTTTGCAAGCTGGGGAGGTTCTCTCAGGCTATTGAGGGCCACAGAGTCATCTTTTAAAGAGGCAGATTAAGATCCTGCCTTACATGACTTGAGGAGCTGGGGCCTGGGAAGCCTCCTAGAATGCACGGTGTGACACTCAGTCGTTTCTTTGCTGCCAAAACAAACACACCCCTTTAGACAGCTACCACACATAAGCAGTTCTGCTGCTCAGTCCTGGAAGTGGTGAAATATGATGGGTTTTGCCTTGCAGTGGTTTGTAACCACTGGTACAGCCTTTGCTGTGTTCAAACTCCTTTGGCTTGTTACAGCACTTTGTTCCTTCTAGGACTCTGTGTGGAGACAGCTCTTGCACCGTATTTTTTCATTCCAGAAAAGATTATTTTTTTCTTTCTGGTGGCTGTCTTCCACATGATTTCTCTGGTGTTTAAACCCTAGACTGAAGCTTTTAGTAGTGCAAATTTAGTGGCCTCGACTCCCTGACTAAATTTGCAAAGACTTGGTATCTGGGAGTTCTCTATTTCTGTATCAGTTTTAATGGAAACTGGCCAACGGGTTCAAAAGCTCATACTAGGAAGCTGGCCAAAAAAAGGAGCAGTGGTCACGCAAACCTGATTTCATTAGCTTAGAGAAAGTTTCAGAGAAAACAGAACCACATTTTTGCTATTAAGACTTAGCTTAAGTTTAAGGTATATTGAAGAAGGAGTGCCTCTGTAACTATCTCACAAATGAAACTAATTGTAGACTGGAGATGTTTGTATGGTTATGTACATAACTACATTTGCTGCAGAGCTTCTCCTGATATGAAAATGCTGTATACTTTCCAGCTTCTCTAGCAGGGCCCTGGTAGCAAAAATCATTAATGCGTGGTAGGCTTAGGTTTTGAAGTTTTTTTCGTTCTGCCTAAGAGGAAATCTTTAGATGAATGCTTAATTTCCCTCTGATTGCTTCTAGTCACTGTGACAAAGCTCTTTATAGCCTCCAAATGCTTTTAGAGGTTTATCAGGTCTTCCCAATATACACACACTGAGATCTATATATTGAGGCACATCCGGGCTTTAAGGTAGAGTTCTGAGTTCTCACGGTGATGTCATCTTTTTAATTTAAAGTTGTCATTCCATACTGTTTGTTTCTAGCTCTCATGGCTGTAACACGGAAGAACTTGAGAAGGTAGGCTGCGTATAGTTCTCACTTTGGCATAGTTTGCTGATGTCTTAAAGTGTATTCTTGAGAGACCTGAGCTGCCTGTCCCTCTTGGATGTTCAGTTGTGTCCCTGAGAGCTCCTCCTCACCAGAGCCCTGGCAGGGTGCTGAGGAGGTCCTCGCTGCCTCACCCTGTACATCATCCTCTGCTCCTGGGGGAGTCTCAAAACAGATCCCAGCATCCCTGAAGACAGAGACCAGCTCTCTACGGAGAAGAGAGGGGTTTGCCTCCCTGGTCAGCCCAGGAAGCATGTTTGATGCAAAGGACTCCGTCTGTCTCTTGGAAGGACAGATGAGGTGTGGTCCCAGGCTGACAGTGTGACCTGTGGCAGTGCAGCGCAGTATCCTGAACAGTGTGACCTGTGAGCACGGAGCTGGGCTGAACCCCTTGCAGGGCTTTTGTACTGAGAGGTAAGAAATAGGTGATGGAGCCCATCGCACTGGAGAACCAGCACGATGGTCAGAGCCTGGTGAAATCAATCCCCAGCACAGGACGCTGCTTACGCAGCCCTGCCCAGCTGCAGTGGTACCATTTATTTCAAATCACACAGTAAAGGACCAGCCTTGCCCGACAGCTCTATGCACAGATCTTCTACGGAGTTAAAATAAGTGCAGTGTGACAAGCGGTTGTGTTCTCTCCAAAAGATGACTGTCTTGCTTGGCTAGGGTCTGATTACATCTATACATGCACGATCTATTTTCCTTTGAGAATTAAACTGCTGTCTTTCTTTGGTTTTGGCAACAAGGAACTAATAGTATCTTGTGACTTTAGCCCTGTGCTTAGGAGGGGGATGTGACTTGGTGGGGTAAGCCATTTCCTGAGAGGTGTGAGACGTGACTTCAAGACCTGGTGGTGCCATTCGTGTATTCTGTTCGGAGGAGTTGATAAGAGCTTCAGACACACAGAAAGCCTTGAAGAAAGTGGCTGTGGGGGAGGCGTAAGAACCTAGCAAATGCATATGAAAAGATCAAGGGGCTGCATGTGCTAAATCCCAAGAGGACAGATTTGGGGCAAGATGCTCAGGTTCAGAGGGGACTCAGACATAGTAAAGGGGCAAGAGCAGAGTATGTCTGATGGCTGGCAGCTGGCTCCCTACCTTCTGAGGGAGAGGAAGATCAAGGATTTGAGAGTGGGAGGAAGATAAGAGCAAATGGTGGGGGTGGGAAGAGAGAAAGCAAAGGGCAATAAGAGGAGGCTACCTGGAGTCAGGAGAGACTGGTTGAAAGGGCAGGGGATATTTAAGGTTGAATTTAGACACTGTTGAACCTCAACCCGCCTTTGAGTTTTGGGATACCCCAAGAATGGCAGGATACGTGTACCTGACTCTCACTGTTGCTTCTGCAGTGAGTGGGCAGTCCCACAGAGATGGCTGTGGCAGCAAGCCATAAGCTTAAACAATTCCTCATCGTGATTTATCTCTGCACCCTCTCTGATTTTATAGCATGTGGTACTGTGAGAGAACCTAAGGTCTCTATTTAATAGAGCTCATTGTGTTGCTTTGCTTACTCGTATGCTCTGAATGAGGCCATACCTCATTCTTAGAGATATTTTCCTTAATGAAGAATTTTATAACAACTGTAGATGCAGCTGGTTGTATATATGAAATTACTGGGTTATCTGAACTCCTAGCAATGTTTAATTAATCCACTGTACAAGCAAAGAAAAAAAACCTGTGTATCTGCAGGTGAGAAAAAGCAAACAAAACCCCCCCCACAAAACAAAGCAAAACCACACACGCAAAAAAACCAAAACAAACAAACAAACACACACACACACACAAAAAAAAAAACCAAGCCAAAAAAACCCCAACACAGGATCCTGTTTACCTCCTTTTCGTACAGCACCTACTTAGGAGAGGCAGCCTTCCAGGATGGAGCCAGACTATGCACATGCAGCAGGGCTGGCAGGAGAAGGCAGGATGATCTATAGCAGAGAGGCCACATCCTCTTTTAATAGTGCCAAATAATGTAACAAAAAACTCTGAACAGTCCCCTCTTTTTCAGGTTCCTTGGCCTTAGCAAGCAGCGTTGAGTCATGGTTTTGTACCTCTTCTTGGCAGACTCCTAAACCCTTACCATCATCCCCTGCACATGGTGAGGTCTTCCTTCTACCCTGACTTAGCAAATGACAGTCACAAGGTTCTCTGTTTTGGTCTTGTGTCTTGAGTGCATGAGCTGCTGAAATTAATAGATTTCTAAGATTATTTCACTATTTTTTTTTTTTTTTGGTTACAGCTTATGTCTCATGGTTATTGAGAAAACGTGAAGCAAACAGCAAATTTTGCTCCAGTGATTCAAAACTAGAAGGTAATACATAGAACCAGAACTCTCCTGGTAAAGTCAGATGCCTGTTGCAATACAAACACAGATCCCCTATCTTTCTCTGCCTCTGGCTGCTCTGGTGCCACTACACCCCTCAAGTCTTCCCTCTCTTGAGGGGTATTGACTGGAGATTGCTTCAGCTGGCTTTCCTGTGCTTCCCTGCTGCTGCTCAGGCACGTGCCAAGGCCAGTGCTCTGGCTTCAGGTTTATCATTCATTCTAAATATTTCCCATCTTCTTTTCTGGTTAGTTTTGGAGACAAGGGACTGTTGGTCTCTTATGTATCGTGGCATTTACAATAAAACCATTTTGGTTTACTCTAGCATTTTGTTCTGGAGTGTTTCATGTCAAAGATACTCAGGCCTCTGTAGAGTTTGGCAGATTTTCAGCTTTAACATGTAGGTAGAAGGTGGGAAGTTCCACCTAGCTGGGGATTTGCAGTTGATCGTTAAATCAGCAGTTTCAGGCAATCATAGCTGGGGAGTGCAGCAGTTACTATGCCATTTGATGAGGTAATTCTCCATGCATGAATTGAGTCATATTTCTTTGCTATTTAAAATCACACCAAAGAAAAGAAAAGAAAGAAAATACCACACAGCGAACCCAGTAGGCATTATTCCTGTGGGCTATCCTGATTTCTGTAAGCCCACGGTTCAATTTTCTGGTGTCTGACTCACACAAAAGCTTCAGGCATTTGCATAGAGAAGTATCTGCGTCTTCCTCCCCACTATCCTGTCCTCCTGCTTCAACTATCCCAGCTGAGCCATCCGATACCATCCTGCCCGTTGCCTCGCTCCTCTCTGCAGACACACTCCCTAGGGCCTGTCCCTGACCTCCCCCTTGGGCTGGTGCACCTCTGGGCTGCCCTGCCCTGGACTTTCAATATGCCTCTTGTTCTCCCGTCCCCATTTTACATGACAGCTGTTTTTCTTCCCCTATTATTCAAGCTCAGCTCCTGGGCTTTTCTTTCTGGCAGGGTTATTTTTCTATTTGACTTTGGCCCCATTTGTCAAGGGCACACCCTTGTCACCTCCTTAGTCTAATCCTCTCCTTTGTTGTCTAAAGGTCTTCCCCTCTTTCCTTTTATTGGTACTTTTATCTCTTTCTCCATTATCTTTTAGTCCCCTTGATTCTTTCTGCCCTCTTTTGCATTTGACCAGGCTTGTCTTACACGTATTACTTGGGGGATTTAAGATTCTTCTCCTTGACAGTTTTTCTTCTGTGCCCCCTGGAAGTTTCTCCGTGCTGCTGAACACACGCCAAAGAGAAAATACATTTATTACTCCGAACGAGACAACTGCAATCCCAGATCGAGAGTGACTCCAGGTGGCAGTGATCGCAGCAGCTCTCTACTGCCATTTTAGCCATCCCCCATACCTTTATGAGACCACATTTTTCCTCTTTCGCTGTCATATCTTCATGTCTGGGAGGCTGTCTTAAGGTCTTTTGAGGTAAGAGAAGGTATAAAGGAGTGGTGAGAGTTTGCTGCAAGGCTGAGCGATTAAAAAAGCACGCAGCAGCATCATACTGTAGGTTTCTATTTGTAGTTCCACTGCTGCTATCCTCTTGTAACCACCCTCGGCTCGTTCTCAATGCCTGAAGCATGACTGCAGACAAAGTCTTTATGAGGGTGGTTGGAAATTGCAAAACTGGGCACAGTATTGTGACTATCACAGCATCACCTGGGTGTTTTGCATCAGTGTGTGTCTTGGTCAGTACCAGCAGCATTCATGGTCTTCTAGCATTTCAGAAAGGCCATATTTCTCTTGGATCTGTCCAAGATAGAAAATGTTGGGGCCTTCAAATGGCAGAAGTGAGAAGATAAAGCATTTCTTCTGATTATTGGTTGAACTGTCCTTCCTCCATTTTTCTTATTTCTTACCAGATAAGGCAGCAGGAGTCCTGGTATGTACAGAGCGGTCCAGGAGAAACAGGGAACCTGCTGACACTGAAAATCCTGACAGACCCAAGACTGATCTTCCCTGCCCACAGAGCTTGATTTTGCCTCTCTTCAGACAAATGGTGATCTTTCCACTGGCTGCGTGGGACAGCCTCTTGCTGAGAAAGCACAAGCAAATCCCTTTATGTTCCACTCTTTCTTATACTAACAAAGTGTCCAGAATGTCTGTGAGCACTGACCTCCTTCATCTCAAACAGATCTTTGCATTTCAGCTTTCCACAGCAGCAGGATACCACTAACAGTGAAAACCAAGTCTGGGCTATCCAAACGTTTACATCAAATGCCACTGTAACTTGCCTGTGCCTCCAGTCCTGAAGGGAAGATGCATGGCATGCTGGCAGAGACACACAGGGTTGTTCCTAGAAGAATCCTGTTCCAGAGCAGGATCAATGCCTGCTTCCTGCTCTCCAGGCCTTTATCTAATCTTGCAGCAATGCAGCTTCACCAGATGCCTTTGGCTAACCAAAGTTGAAAAGCTGCTTTCAAATGGGAATTTTACTTAGGACCATGTAAAATGCATATGCACAAAGAGCTGCAGAAGATTGCGTCACTGCAGGGCTGCCTGAATCTCTTTTCTCTGTCCACATTTCCCAAGCTCAGCTCTCAAACTCTTGCCAGTATTTTCAGCAGATGGAGAAACCATGGACCACATTGCATGGTAGGAAGGATTTATTTTTTCTTCGTAAGAAAAGGAGATCCTGTGAAATCCTCTCTATATCTGTGGGTCTGGGTTGCTGGCTTTCAGCATGTAGAAATCATGCATCATGGGAAAAAAAGGTCATGAAATGCTCTTTGGAGCACTTGCAGAATAGCCATAGTTTAGGTAATTGCAATATTTTTTGCTGGGTGAAGTTTGGGCTGTTTGGCACTTGACCCTTGAGCATGATATGAGTAGGAAATGGAAAGCTAAGTGGAAAGAACCTTTGGTAGCAGTGCCGGTGGCAGGCGCAGCAGAAATGAGCAAGGGATGTACCTGCTTTGGCTGGCACTTCCCTGCTGAGGAAACACCTCCATCAGACCTATTTATTGGTGGACTACATTAGAAAAATACTCCTAGTGTGACTGTTGCTGTATAGAAAAGTGTTATTTTACACTTCCTTCCTGAAGAAAATAAGCAGTGCTTGTTAAACACGGAGATTTCGCTGTTAGAACTGTGTTTTTATTACGGCGCAGAAGAGTGGAGGGCAGCACTGGTAACATTGTGGGGATGTTGTTGGGCACCTCTCTCAGTTGCCCTGCATGAAGTACAGGGGCTACATGTGCCTTGTTCAGGAAATGGTGTGACACTCTCTGTTGGTCCCTCTGTGCAGTTCCAGGTGGGAGCACAGCATAAACAGGGCAGGCACAACCTTGGCCTGAGGCTGGAGAGGACTTCTGTGGTTTCCAGTGTGTCACGTGTTTAAACAGAAATTCTTTTGGCATTTTGGAAGGGGGAAAGCAGTGCCGATCCTTCCTGGCTGCTGCGCTGGGTATGTGCCAATGCACTTGGCTATGAGGATGAAGCATTCTCCAGCATAGAGGAGGCTTGTGTCCATGCAGTTTTAAGGTTAAATTGTGCCATAACACCCTTGAGACAGTAAACAGTGGCAGATTGTGAAAGAGGCTGTACCAGTAACCCTTACTCATGACATTTTTGGCACGTCATCTAACCAGTGCCCAAGGAGGGCTCTCAGACTGAGGTGATGCACTGTCTCCTCATGTTTTGCAGCCTTTCCTGGTGAAGGTAGGCTAGACATCCCTGGCTTGGCTTTTAAATGGGCTTCTTGCCAAGTTAGTGGGTCCCTGAAAGACAAAACAGAGCAGGTCAGGGAAAGAGTAACAACTGACATTTTCCCATGAGGTCTTTTAGGACCTCAGTAGAAACCATAGCTGAAAACCAAATGATCTTCACTCACAGACTCAGAGGGGAGGTGCAGTGCATGTAAAGCTGTGAAAGTCACCTCAGGAAGCCCAGGCCATTCACGTGGAGTATGTCCAGCAGTATAGTAGTATAGATATTCAGACACATGCAAGCACAGGGTGCATTTAGAAGGTTTGGAGGCTAGGTAAGCCTCATACAATCAGCACTGGTGAAACCTCTGCACTAAACCTTTATTCGACAGCATTTCAGCCTCCCCTATTTTAATGTATCCTAGCTTGTGTGTCCTGTATCACATGGGCAGTCCCCTGAGCAGCAGCCTTGAAATTGACCCAAAAGTGTCTTCTGAATATCCCACATGGAAGAAAACCAGTTACGTACAGCAGTCACAACAACTGCTTGAATTCTTCTGTCAACACATCTGTTGTGAGCCACCAGATGTGATGATGGAAGGAGGAAGGGGAGCCTGGCAGGAACCTGGGCAACAATTTGAATACTTTGGGGAAAAAATACTTGATTGGTATGTGTGATTTCAGCTCCATGGGCTGGCATCATTTGCTAGATGGACAGAAATGCCATGTGGGCAGAAGGAAGAAGCACATCACGTATCCCATGTCTCTCTAGCAAGCAGGGGAGGTGTGTAGCTTTTTACGTGCTATAGTAGCCCAGGTGAGTTCACAGAGCACTGCAGTGTGGAGGGCTGTCCTAGCCCACACTCTTTCCTTAGTCCGTAATCCCCTTGTGTTACCTACAGAGATTGCAGAGTACAGGCAGGAGTTGCTCTGAATCAGTGTGGTGAGTCCCCGTCTTCAATTTTATGGACTAGTTTCTCAAACTGTTCTCTCTTGTGCTGCTGCAGAAGGTCCTCAGGGCAGTGGTGTGCCATACTGCAGGGATTTAAAGCAATGCAGGGGGTTCATTCAAGAAGTCTGTGCTGCAGCAGATGTCATCCTTGGGCACCATTATTCTCAGTACCCTCAAGTTCTGGATAAGCTTCCCTCACCCCAAACTCAGCTTGGTTGTTTTCTTAATAGTATGCTGCAAGACACATTCCTGAAAGCTCTGGAAGCTGCTTGTCTGGTCCATAAAAGGGCTTGGGTGGTGATGTTCCTCACCGATGTTTTTTACTGTGCAGCTGCATTTACCCAGGTTCCAGCAGCATCATGGTGGCACCGGTGGTAACACTGCCAGAAAAACTTAGTCTCTTTTGGTCTGGACAGTCATCTGTGAGACGCTAAGGGACCTCCTCACTAGGTCACTACATCTGTTGGTCACTGCTGAGTTGGGCCAGATTTGGATGCTGGGCCCTGAGATGAGAAGTTTCACTCTGTGATTCTTCTCCAGAGGCAGCCATTCTTCCTGAAGAAGTCTTTCAAGAGCATTTCTAATGGACTCAGGTAAAAGAAGAAAACACAGCGCCAGGCTTTTCCTTCCATGCTGGCATTGTGTTGCTTCCTGTGACCCTCTCTCCTCCCAGCAATGCATGGCTCTAAGGTTGCATAGGCTGGGTGGAATATATTTTAGAGCAAGACTCTATTTAGCTGTGATGTCAACTGCAGCCAACTATAAAAAGCTCAGTAATGCTCTTTGAAAGTGTAACAGCTGGTGCTCTACACAGTCTCTGATGTATTACCAGTCCGTCCTATTTCATGTGCACACAACCAAAATAAAATATTATAGCAATCATCTTATTTTATAGTTCAAAGAATTTGGGACACAGTCTCCCCAGAAACCAGGAGGGATTCGAAGTTGGACAAACCGGGTAATTCTACACAGTTTGTTAACAGAAAGGTAATTTTATCCGGCGTTGCGGTGTAGCGTGACTTCTACCTCGCGCGTGACTGTGTGCTAGCAGCGAGCCCTGCATAGCCACAACAGAACAGCAAACCTTTCCTCCGGGCAGTTTTGCTGGACCTTGTTCGTGTACAGTTACAAACCGAGCTCTTGCTAGGGGCTGAGTCCAGCGAGGTATTATCCAACGTATGAAATCTGGTTTTGTCCTTACCTGCATGTGGCCGCATGTATTTGAAAACACACTAACCAGGCCAACGGTTCCCTCAAAAGCAGGACTGTCTTAAGAAAATGCTATTTATTAACCTGGAGTGAACAGAGAGCAGTGAATGACTGTGGAATTGTGCTAGTGCTGTACATCATCGCACTGCTGGGGGTGGGGTCTCAGCTGGGTCTCTGTTAAGGACAGCCCTGAAACTGTGGATGCTGTAATAAAGCCAGTTCTTTGCTAAAATCTGAACAATAAATGTTTAGGAGTAATCCTCACATTTCACTCTGTGGACTTCATTGTGTTGAGGACCTTGATACATTTTCCAGGGCTATCACTCCGCTTTACTAAAACACGGGAAGGTTGAGTGACTTGCCTGTGGTTATGCAAAAGCCAGCGAGTGGCAGAGCAAGAAGAGGAGCCTGCCTGCTCTGGCTCTGCTTCTCCCTTCCCCAGACACTACCAGCAGTCCGTCCAGCTCAATTTTCTGCAACTAAATGAGACACCTCAAACAGTATGAGTCCATCTCAAACAATATGAGTCCAGGAGGAAACAACAGCTGCATAAAACAGACAAGGAAATGTTTCTGAAAAAAATCACAGGACAGTTGATGACATGCTTTGACTTTGGCCATTGGGAAGTGTCCAGTTTCTGTAGTGGTTGGATGAAGTGCTGCTGGACTGAACCCTGACTCATCAGGGTCTGTCGTAGGGACCAGCCCAGCTGCGGGGCAGCACCCTCCTGCCTTCCAGAGCTGAGCAGATCAGCCCAAGCTCCAGGTCTCTTCTCCCCTCTCAACAAGACTAAGCAGTGCAAAGTGGCTGCCGTGTGGTAGGCAAGTTGATTTTGTTTTGTAGTGCAGATAGGGCCTTTGTAGTGTGGGTGAAGAACAGCCTGTTCCTGAGAGATGTGTAAACTTCTCTGACACCGGTTTGAAGCGGCAGTGAGCTCACCAGTCTGCAAGGAAATGGTTGGCTGCCAAACACGGCTGTTACCAAAGGTGACAGGACAGTTAGGCAATGTGAGGAGTGTTTTGGCATCAGACAAAGCTGCTGGGACGGAAACACGCACACTGGGACGGGCTGGGCCGTGTCTCTTGAGTGCTGGCTGCACCCATCTCCCAAGCAGGGATGTTTCGTCTGCGAGGAAATGGGAGGCACCCAGAAATGAAAACAAGCAGCCTCCAGTCACACAGAGGGAGCCAGGGAGCAGCGTCGGTACCCAGGCACGGTGCTGTGGGTGCAGGCCCATCCTTCCCTGCCGGCTCTCTGGAAAGCCCTTGAGGTCCCCGACTTTGCCAGGGTGCTGGGCTGCTCCCTGTACTGTGGGCAGGAGCGGTGTTAGCAGGATGAGGAGCGGACTGGGTGAGTTTCTTGCTTGTTCAAATACAAGTGCAAACACACACCGTATGGTTGTTTAAATAAAGTGATGCTGAAGAAAGGTGACCTGTGTTAACAGACAGAGGTGAATTTACTACAGAGTGTGGCAACATGCTGTCAGGTGAGAGCTGGCACGTATTTTGTGTCCAGCCATGTATGCATAATGGTATCACAGGGGGAGCCGCGTTGCTGTGGCATTCAAGGTTGCAGGTTTCTTTAGTGACACCTAAGAAACAGGATACTGGAAATCCTTGACTATTCAGTAACTTCCCAGCTGGAGCCTTTATTTGTCCTCTCATAGTCTGTAGATTACTTAAGACTTTGCTATATCCCTTGATAACTAAGAGCTCAGTTCTTTAGATACTGAGCAGCCTCCGTTCTAAATAGGGATGGCGGAGACTTTTTGCAAAGCTTTTGTCTGCCTTTGTCTGAGGCTTTGCAACAACTTAGTGGCTTCTGCGCTTCTAGAACTGAGATGGGTAAATCATTGACCATGAGCCCGTTTGTTGAAAGAAGAAAAGAAAATAGAACTACAGTGCTACATGGGTGACAAGATGAAGTTGTCTCGTACAATAGCCATAGAAATCTCAGGCTCCTGGTGTTCTGACTCCCTGGCTGTGTTTTTCCACAATGACTGAGTAATTTATTTAATCCTTTCACTACCTCTTTGTAGCATCTTGGAGCTTTAGGGTGTCAGAAGGAATCATCAAACTAACTCCTGCAAGGCATTAGAAGACAAGATCTTGCTATGTGTCACTGGGGGGAAAACACCCCACACTTTTCTTTCAAAACAGATGTTTTCCCTCTAATATATTTTACAAGTTGAGGTAAAAACAAGCTCTTTCAAAAAAGAAAATGAAAACTTGAATCCTTTTGCAATGAACATGATGCTAAAGCTGACATCTTGTTTCTTTCACCTGTGATTAGAGAAAGTTTCTTCTTCAGATCTTCAGGACTTTTCAGTCCTCCTGAAGGATTTTCCTCCTGACTCCTAGGTGACTGTTAAAAAGATAAAAATTATTAGATATTGGGTGCATTAAATTACTTGCCTCTAAATATTACTTTCATCAAACCAGTCAGTCCTATTGGATACTCTTACTTATTTTTGTGGGATTTGAGAATCCTAACTAGTACTGCTAAAGCCTGGGGACTGGATTATGCTGTTAAAGTGATCAGTGGTGAGATAATTACATTTTGCACACAAAAACGTGGTCAGGGGGCCAGAACAAATACCCACTGACCCGAATGTAGCATTTTGCACCACAGCGATAAGGTTCAACCAGCAAAGATTGCTACTGCCCTCTTTTTGAATAGAGAGGATGAGCAAGAACCAGCTGTCTGTCCTGGCTAACAGGTTACTGGGAGGTGCTGGGCACAGTACCAGTGATGTTTGAGACTCCATCTGGCAAGGAATTTCCTTCCCCGGGTTTTGATCTGGAAAGAATTGTCAGTTGCTGTTGTGAGTATCAGAGTCTGTTCTCTCTCTGGAAAATATTGTTATTTTGCTGTTATATAAATGCTACTCAACGATTACAATGATGGGCACTTTCTGGAGGCCTGTAATAAAAGCAACACACAAAAGGAGATAGCACATTTGTGCATTTTTGAGACTAAGGGCTTGTCTACGCTAGAGATTTTATATTTTTTTTCTGTGAGTATCTCAGTGAGGTTAAAGATGCACTCTTCCTGCCTACATCTGTATAGCTACATCTAAACAAAGGCTTTTATCAGCATAACTATGTCAGCAAAAGACCCTGCTCTTAACTCACATAATTGCACTGGTAAGGCTCCTTAAGTGGAGGCCAGCTTATACAGATTCTGCAGACGGAAGGAAGCAAGAGAATTGCTCCTTTCATCATGATAGCGTTTTATCTCCGGGGCCTGGTGCTGACATTTTGAGTGTTGTTAACCTCTGCTATTTTAGGACTGGTGTGTAGGAGCACATCGCCACTGAATTAGGCTTTCAGATTCTTCTCTCCTGGGAATACGCTTCAGAAATGTGGCTGGGAAGATGTAATCACCTTGGTTAAGCTTTTCCTTTGAGAACTCTTGCCTCGTTTTCCCTTGATAAAACTTGCTCATGTGCCAGCCGTCCCAGACCCTGTTTTACATGAGATGGGGTTCCCACTAGATGACTCCATAACTACTTTAAATTACACATTAATATGTTGTTCTCCTCATTCAAAGTTTTCATTATCTTGTAGCAAAGCATGTGAAAGGAAGAGGATTCATGTCTTCCTATATTTAAGAGGAAAAACATATGACCTGTTCAGCAGCAATTCCTCTCAAGCATCAGCAAGATATGGACCGGAAGGTGTGTAAATAAACTGTAGAGATTTTAAGCTAAAGGGGCTGGGTCAGATAATGAGTGTACTAAATGTGCCAGTCTTGAACTCTGGCTTGATGAAAAATGAGGGCTTGGCAGTTGAAGGAGATCCTGCCTGCCACTCCCTTTGCCATCTCCGTCATTCGCACTCCTGTCCTTGCAGCCCGTCACTGTGACAGTTGTAACTCAGTTGTTTACAGGGCTGGGCTGTGAAGCAGATCTGGGAATAAAGCCAGTTTAAAAAGAGAGGGAGAAAGAGGGTGGGATTAAATGAAGGAGGCTGCATTTCACTACGAGCCAGCATTGCCACCGAGACCCCATCATACCAAAGCGCAGCCTTCTGCAGTGATGGGGGAAGGAGCTGCAGTCTCTCCAAGAGGAACATCTGCAAGCCAAGTAAAGGTACGGTTGCTAGTTCAGCCCCTACACAAATGTAGATTTGTGACTCTGCCTTGCAAAAAAAGGATCTCACATTACTTTTGTAAGAAATTATGTTACTGCTCATCTCCTTTGAGGACAGCCTACTCATAGAGAGAGAGAATGGGAAGTCCTGTCTCAGTAATTTGCCCTGGGTTGTCCATTAGGAAACCAGAGTGAGAAGGCTTTAGCTCAGAGTTTCCAGCTTTGTTCAGCAGCCTCACTCTCCATAGTCTGCTCTGTTTTTATTATCCTTGATGAGAAAGGAAAAAAAATTGAGAGAAGAAAATGATGTCAAAACACTGTTGCCAGTCCCATGGGACCTGTGTGATTCTCAGCAGTTGTGCCACTCAGTGGATTTCAGTATATGGTTGTTGCCACTGCAAACAGCTTCCAAAGTCCACAAGAGCCACAAAGAAATGGAATTCAAGAGATATAGTCCCACTGTGCAGGATCTGCCTCTCCAGTAGCAGTCCAAAAATCCAAAGAGGTTGAAATTGCCTGCTGGAGTACAATTCTAGTTGCACAAATAAGGGAGATAAAAATACACTTCCTGCACTGAAAAAATGTTGATCAGAACAGAAGAGCACAGGAAGGGAAGCAAACTATCTGGTGATCCGACTATTCCAGTAACAGTCGGGTAGCTGGATTGGTGGAGCTCCTTCTTAGGGTGCAGTTTGGTATTACGGCTGAGGTGATCTACAAAGCTGGTTGCTGTCCACGCTTCCTGTTTGCGTTGCTTTGCATATACTGCATCTAGTGGCTGTGTGGCCACAGGGTAATCTGTTCCTCTGGCTGGTAATAGCAGCAAACTAACCATGCTGTAAAAATGAGTAGTTTTTAGCCAGATCAGCCAGCTGAATCGACTCACGCTGAAGCCACTCTGTATCACTACATTCAGCACAAGGGAAAGTGTGGGAGAACACAGCTGGGAGTAGTGGTGGAGTGTGTCCACCACTACTTGGCACGGCTCTAAGTTCAAGCAGTCCCCAAAAGGACAACCTGCTTCCATCCTCCCTTCCCTGCCCCTGGCAGCACGTTCCTGCTGCCGCCAGTGCTTCCCTGACCCCTCAGTGAACCATGTCTGCTCTCTAAGCCAGCAGAGACCTAACCTAGGAATCGAATAGCTTTCTGCCTGCTTGATAAAGTGAAGGGGATTGCCTGGAGATCTGACAAGCGTAAGAGCTGGCAACAAGGCTGCTGATGCGAGTGTGTGGTGTGTGTTTGGGAGCAGGCCAGGGTGGCTCCTTTGACGGCAACGTTTCACGAAACCTTACTCTCAATTTAAGCCAAAGCGAGGAAAAAACAAAACCAAAAACAAAACAAAAAAGTGAGCCACAGCTGAGCAGATGGGAAACAGCTGCACGCTCTCCATTAAAAAGGACGTATCTGACAGTTAGATGAAGAGGGACAGGTTTAACGCGTGCTTCTGAAAGGTATGTTATCTTTCTGTTTGCTGAAGGGAAGGGGTGACGTGGATGGTGCCACGTATTGCACACATGGTCTTGCCCTTCCCAAGAAACGGGCAGGAGGGTTAGCAAATAGTTTTGCGAAGAAATCCTCTCTCTGCCTCTCATTTCCCATGCCACTGGGCAGCTTGGAGGCCCAAAGGTAGATGCAGTGCATTTGAAAGTAAAGCCAAAAGGAAAGGATGCAGGAGGGAAGAAGCTGGTACGTAGCACAGCACAGAGGAGGATGTGTCCGGAGCATCAGATCCCATGGGCAGGGGCGTGTCATCTCTATCCCCTTTTGGGCACACATGCTAGTTGGGGTCAGGCCCTGACTCAGAAGCACTGCTCCCTTCTGGAGGTGTTTTAAAAGAGCATCCATAGGTGCTCTGAATTGCCACGGATGCAAATCATTCATCTGGCTGTTGATTCATAGCTTATTTTTTTCTGGGCAGACAGCCAAAAATTCAGCTGCTAATTGCATCAATTTCCAGGTTCTTTCTTCTGTAAAATCACTTTATTAGAGGAGTTGGTTAAATTCAGGAAGTGCTCAAATTCCTGCCTGTATTTTGTTTAGCAAAGACTTCTTGATAACAGTGCTGTACTACTTCTCCCAACTCATGTGCCTGTAAAAGGCGTGATTGTTTACACAGTTAGGCTGCTGCAGATGCAATCATAGCAGCACAAGATAATTCAACTGGTATCACTTATTTTATTAGACCAACCTGTTCTTTTATGATTACCCGTAGCCGGTATAACTGCGTCCATGCTACGGGGTGTTTGCTGTCTGTCAGAAAGGGAAAATTTAGCGAAGATGGACTTTAGCACGTGGACGTTTCCTCAGGAGTCGCTCTAGCCCTCTTGTCAATAAACCCAATTTCAGCAGCGTTTGCTGACACTGCTAAAAAGGTACTGCCAGACCCTAGATCCAATTAGCTGTTATTCTGCACTTCACGTAATAACTTAGAGAAGTCGGTGTGAATGTCACCGTAAAATGACTCCATAAATGCAAGGGAGCAGCGCCGTGAATGGTGTTGGCTTCAAAGCAGTAACACAACTGTTGTCCACCCTGCTGTTAAGAGGTCCCAGAAGGGACCTCAAGTCGTTTGCAAAATTGCAAGTGTACTGCTGTCTTTCAGAGCCGTCCAACAGGATGTGAAGCACACGGCAGTGTTTGCTTTTGGGTGCCAGGCGAGATTAGACCGTGCTTTAAAGGAGACCTCTTAAAGGAAAAAGAAAATGGAAGTATGGTTATTTTCAGGCATCGACACAAATTGCTTACAGGTTTCTACTCAGAAATCGCATACAGGTTTCTCCTTGGAAAACTACTTTTAAATTTATTTTTTTTTCTCTCTCTGTTTTGGAAGCTTTCATTAGTTCTTAGAAAAATTGAAACTATTCAATCTAGAGGAGACTGTGATAGAGGTCTTGCAAAAATGGATTCAAAGTGCTTGCTTTCTTAACTGAAAAGTGAAAATATAACATCCTGAGTTGGCTTATTTTCTGCACAGACATACAACTTTTCAATAAACAGATTTAAATTACTTTAGATTTCAGAGAATTTTCTCTCAATGAATCCTGTTGTGCCATTATACACTTTGTTGTCCCAGATCTGCCAATCCCAGTAAGCCCAAACATAATTTACTGTGCATGCATAAATGCATGTTTGGAGTGTGATCCTTGAGTTTAATGTCCTGAGAACCTAAAGAGTTACTGAGAGCTGCTGTCTGTCATATGTACAAGAGGGTCACCCTGGGCTCCTAAGCTTCAGGAAAAGCAATAAGCAGCCACAAAAAAAGGCAGCTTGGTGGTAGATGAGGTTGAGTGGTCACCAAAATGGGTAACACTGGCAGATTGACTGAAGCTCCTGGGACAAAGACATTTTCCTGCAGCCTTCAAAAAAAAAACCAACAAAACCCAAAGAAAATATATTTCTATAAAATTACTGTGATCAAGTGAACTATAAGGGGAAAATGAAAATATTTACATGAACTCTTTAGTCTAGATTTTATCAGCCAGAGCAATGTAGAGACATAAGCACAAGGCAAATCTGTTTTCCCTCATGTTGCTAGCAGAGTTGGGAGTCCACTATGTTCTAACAGTGCCTCTATGGGTGGTTCCAAACAGCTTGTACCTGTCCTTTAAGGAAAGGCAGGCAGACAAAGAGAAGGCCTGTAATTTAGAGTGAAAGAACTTGAACATTTTCTTCCTTCTGATCCTGGCCTGTTCCAGCCAGTACAACTCTCAAGAATGCAAAATGAAGACAGTAAAAAAAGAAACAGAACTGTCATGTTCTGGAAAAAGGTAGATCCTGTTACTACTCACAAATGTAATTCAATTGCCAAACCTTGGGGCATTTAGTTCTTCCATTAACCTGGTCACCCTCCCAGAGATACACGCAGCCTTTCCTCCCAGGCAATCCACTCTCTCCCAGCTACAGGAGCTCTGGGCTCTTGTACGATAAGAGTGGGGCTGGGAATGATGTTCACACCTGGTTTATTTAACGTAGCCATTCCTGAGAAGCTGATAACAATATTTTCACAGTGACTGGTTTGCATTTCTGAGCCCATAGCACAGTGGCAGACTCAGCTGCTCCGAGATGTTCATTTGAGATAATCAAATATTTAGCAGCTGTTGCTCTAGGAAACACTGCATTAGGCCATGTCTTGCAAAGTGGGGCTCCTTCCTCTGTTCACCACCACCATGCAAGTGAAACTCGTCCAAAGGACAGCACCCGCTGCAGGAAGTACATGGATTTCACCCGTGAGTGCGTGGGAGGAAGGGCTGATGGTCTGGGACCTTCAGACACCATAAAGAGTAGAAGAGCTTTTTGTTTAAGTGAGACTAGTGCTCTATGAACATTTTAATGGTTCATTGTATAACTGCAGTGACTAGGTTGGTATTTTTAACTGTTAAACATTCACCAGCTTGAATTAATTGATTTATTCTATATAGAGTTTCTAGGTCTACATTTCTTAGCAGAGGACACTGTTACTGGACTAGACCGTGTCTCTGGGACTTGGATTTCTTCTGTGTTTCTTTTCACATGCAGAGCCAGCTGTTACAAGAAATAAATGAATCATTTACTGGCTGATCTTAGCATTTTCATCTTATCTTTGAATTAAGCTAAGGGTTTTCTCAAGCACATAAAACTATTGGGAACTCTGTCATAATCATTTGGGAAATACTTCTTCATTTACAGGACTTATGAGCAACTCACTGGAGGTGTCAGAATTCATCCTGACTGCATTCCAGGGAACAGCGAGGGCTGGCTGCTCCCTGAGGTCCGGGAAGGCAGTGGGGCTGGGAGTGCAGCCAGTGGGCCAATGTGCAGGTGAGTATCTGGGGGAGCATGGCCATAGCTGAGGAGGGGGCCGAGGACAAGAGCCTCAGCAGAAGCAGCTCAGAGTGCGAGGGCTTGGTGCTGGAGGTGGCCTCCCTATCTCACTCCCCAGGTCTGCGAGCCCCAAGCCCTGGCTGCCAGACCTCCAGCAGTGGGAAGGTTGTGCTCAGGGCCTTGTGGCTGCCTGGACACATAGCTCTCTAGGGAGGTAAATAGGTAAATCTCTATTTTATACCAGGATTCCACGCTGTAGCTCCAATAACCATCTTTGCAAATTCAATGTTTTCTGCTGGAAATATACGTTATTGTTTGTTACTACGTTATCCCCAATCAGGACTTCCTAATATATCATCTCACAGCTGTTCCCTGTCCTGTACCTGATCATACACTCAGCTTGTCCAGCAGCTGCACATCAGAGCATTCACTGACACTGCTGTGTAACAGCAAGTTTCTGTATTGATAAATCCAGCTCGGAAGCACTATAGGAAACGGGAAAGTCAACGTAACGCGTCCATCCACGCTCACCAGCCAGCTGTGCTATGGGGAAGGCAGGTGGAGACCCACTAAGGGCAGCTCAGCACTGCCTGGTGGCTCTCTGAATGGCCTCGGTCGGACGCAGCACTGCCAGAGACATCTTGCTTCGACTCTCCAGCTGTGACCTCTCCAAGAGATGACGCTGCGCCTTGTGAAGACACCTGCCCCGCTGGCGCCAGCTCGCATGCCTGTTGCATGCTATAGCAAACTGGCACGAGAAGAGAGGAATAGCCTTGCGTTTGCTAAACGTACCAAACATTTGCTACAGGAGAGGGAGCCTGTCAGGAGATAAATCTAGTTCCTTGTAATTATTCCCAAAATCAGCTTCTCAAGCAACGTATTCTTTGGATTTAGCTTGTCCACCAAACACATAGGCACACTAAGGGCTGCCTGGTTTGGGGCCAGTCTCCTGCCATGAGGCAGAAACACCTCTGCTTTTGCTAGTGTGTAGAGTGAAGTATTTCCTTCCATTTGGGTGAAACATAGCAAATCCAATGGGGATCAGCCAGAACTTCAGTTTCTTTAAGGATACATTTTAGGATAAAGAATTTAGAGTTTCTTGAAGCAGGGATTTTAAGGTTAATTTCACTATGGATTAAAGCGCAGAATTGATGCCATAAGAAAATACTTATGAAGCACAAACTCCTCAAGCCAAGCACAAAATGTGTCAGATCAAAACTTTGAAAACAGGCAGTTTAATACAAGTGATTTTGTAAATGAACTAAAAAAAATCTTCAAGTGAAGTTTGATCTGATGCTGAATGATAGACTTGTAAAGCAGCATGCAGGCTTGTATGAGGAGATAAAATAATCTGTTCTGCTGTTAGTCTGGTCTGTGAGATAGCACCAGTCAGTAAGTACAGAGAAATGTATGCCGTGGAGCTCCAACTGTCACAAGAGGATGGTACACCCTTGCTCTGCAGTCTTTGTCAGGAAAAAGCAAACAATACAATGTTACATTTGATCCTCGATCGAAAAAAAAAATCAAAACAAAAATGCTACTAAAGAAGCTACAAAGGATTTCCAATTGGTTGTAAAATTTCTTTTGACTTTTATGTGGCTCATCATCTGAATAAAATTTGTAGTAAAGAGTGCCCTGTGTGGCACTCAAGTCTCTCAAGAAATGCAAACTGGAAATTAAGTACTTTAAACCTTTACATTTCTTCTCCCTTTCACCCAAAAGCTTCAAAGCACTTTGTAAGTGCAACGATAAAAACCTCTTTAGCGTTCCTAACAGATCAGCAGGTGGATCTAAAACTACTTTGAACGGTAGATAAACTCCCAGGCAGCGTGAGCAGCCTCAGTATATTAACCCCAGAAATGGGCAAAGCGCTGGGGACGGGGTGGACTCCCCCCACACGCTCCCGCGTTTCAGGAGGTTGTAGAGCTGTGTGGTTCTCTTCCTTCGCATCAGCTTCAAGGAACCACCTCGACGGGGAAGCGTCGCTTCCCAGGTGTGCAGTCTGCACCTCCGCTTGGGTGACCAGAAGGACTTCATGCCACTGCAGTCTTTCCTGAAGTCCTGCCCATGAGGAGGCCCATTTGTGCCAGGGACAAAACTCCTCAGCTGCGTGTGGGAGCGACGCTCTCCCCTTGTGCAGCGTGTGACGATAGTATTACTGTGAACGGTGTTTCACGGTCACAAGGGAGTGAGCTAAGTGCAGATAGAGCCCCTGGAGAAGTAATTGTCCTGTACTTCCATTTTTTCTTCCCCTGGCTCGTTTCTTTCCTTTCGTGTGTGAGGCCCGAAGCACATTTCCCGAGCAAGCAGCAAGGGAGCTCAGCGGCAGACCCCACGCTGTTTCCCAGCTGGAGTGACAGCCTTTCAGCCTGTGATACAACTAGGGGAAAACCATTATTCCTTTCTAGGAAGCAACCCAAAAGCGCATGGAGACTGCTGGGCCGCAGCTGCCCCCGAACACTAACGCAACCTCCTTCCTGCACCCTGGGATTTCAGCGGTGCGGTGGAAGAGGGCATGCGATCAGCGACCGGGACCGGGACAGGAACCGAGAGAGAGGGGCCAGGGCCTGCCTCAGGGCCGCCTCCAGCCTGAGGCCGGGGCCAGGTCCCCGCCAGCTCCGGGGCCGAGGGGGCGGGGCCGGCCCGGCCGCGGCGAGAGAGGGGGGCGGGGCCGCGGGCGGGGCCGGAAGTTCCGGGTCGGAGGGGACAGGAAGTCGGGACGTGGCCGCCGCAGCGGAGCAGGAGGTGGAGGGCGGGCGGGAGGCGGAGGATGGCGGTGGTGTTGAGCTCGGACCGGCTTGAGGTCTCGGTGGACGGGCTGACGCTGAGCCCCAACGCCGAGGTGCCGCGCTGCGAAGCGCAGCCGGGGCAGGGGGAGCCCGCGGCGGGGCGGAGCCGAGCGGGCCCCGGCTCCCCGGGCCAGGTGGAGGCCGGCGGCGAGGCGGCGGAGGAGGCGGCGCTGAGCCCGGAGCGGCGCTGGGGCTTCGCGCTGGAGGAGCTGTACGGCCTGGCGCTGCGCTTCTTCAAAGGTGAGGCCGCTCGGCGACGTGGCCCGCGCACCCCCCGCCGGGACCGGACCGGAGCGGCGAGGCGGGAGACGCCGCGTCCGGGGAAGCCCCGGGCGGTGGCATCGTCTCCCTCCCTGCCGAGCCGGGCTCCGGGGAGCAGGCGGAGCCTCGGATCCCCCGGAGAGTCGGGAAGTGTGGCGCCGGCACCGCCCGCGGCCCCCGGGGGTCGATATGCCGGGTGCGGCGGCGAGACCGGGCGGGCGGAGCGGGGATGCACGTTTCTTGGTGCGAGAGCTGAGATGAGGCGGGGGACCGGGAGAAGAGCTGGAAGGTTACCCCGGCCTGCCGTGTGCCTGCTCCGCGGGACCGGGAAAACATTTCCGACCCGAAAACACCACCCGACCAAAAATGGAGGGGAGGGGGTGGGGATTAAAAAAAATAATAAAATTCCTTGCTTGTGGCATGCGAAGAAAAACCTTGCAAACGCGGGTGAAGAGTGTGCCCATTGAGTGTTATTGGATCGTCTGACAGCCCGGATACTGGTGTGAGATGTCGTGCCATCTCCACAGGATGTTAACTTCAAGTCTGGCTTTGCTGCTTCGTGTGCTGTTGTGACTCCAGCCGGCAGCTGTGTGAGGGGGCCGTGAAAAACCCAGGGCACGCATCTGGAGCATTTGTCTTGGGATCCCCCGTAGCTAGGTTCGTTTCTGCAGGAAGCCGGAGGTACCTTGCCACACTTGCTTTCCTCAAGAGGAGGAAATCGACCGTGTGGTTTTGGAGGAAGAGCTGCGTTCGCTGTAGTGTTACACTGCGCTGCAGCGTTTGAGCACCTCATAGTGATGTTTCACTCCACTGGCTTTCAGGCAGCTGCTGCCTAGCGCGGGGCACAGAGCGGGGAGTCTTAGCAACGTGCCTGTGCTATAGGAGATACAGCTCTGTACTGGGAAAGGTCAGTCTTGTGGTGGTCAGTTGTTGGATGACCCCCCTGGAATGCTGCCTCTTCAGAGGGCAAGCATACGGGGAGGTGGAAACTGTGCTAGAAGGACAAAGTTGTCTATTTTCTTCACTTTGGCTGACCAGGACCCTGATAGTTGTTAGCAGCATGTAAGGCCCTTAGCAGTCTCGAGTCCTGGTTCTTTGACCCCATTCTGATGCCCTTCCATAAAGCAATTTTTTTGTTAGCATGCTAACGTAGAATTTAATTTTTTTTTAAGCTGTAAGAGCCATAAGGGTCTTGATTTTTTTTATTTGTTTGACTTTTTTTCTCACCCCCCCCTCCCAAGCTGCTGCAAAAGGGTGTCAAGTTGCAGGAGCGTTGTAACTCCTGTCTCTTTCTCCTTTCTGCAAAACAAGCTGCTTGAAGGGGTACTGGTTTGGTTTAATGAGTGTTTGTTCTTAAAACATGATGCAGAAAGAAATGCCTTTGCAGAAGCAAATTCCCCCTCTCAGTCAACTGTGGTCTTATTTTGTCTTGGGTTTAATATTCTACTGGAACCTGTATTTACGGTGTAAAAATTACACACTATGAATGAGTTTATCTACATTATTGCTGACCTGTGTCTATTATATCTCGTATTTTAATGAAATTTATATTTTACCTTCTCTTGAATGGTGAAAAGTCAGTGAAATGTCTTGGTTCTAGTTCCACGTGTTGTATTGACTCAAAAGTGGCTCTCTTTTTTTGTGGTTGTCACCTTCCTTTTATTAGAAGCTTAATTTCAACATGTTTCAACTTACTACTGCTCTTTTTTAAACTTTCTGCAATTTCTTGTAATGTGTGGTTTTGCTCATAAGTGGAAAATTGTCCACGTTGAATGAAGTTGTCAGACTTTCCAAATGAAGACCTCCTGCCTCTGTCCTTATGGCTGGAGTAAGTCATGGGAAGTCGTTGCCCGTGTTTTCATCTGTATTTTCTTTTGCTCAAGGTGACATAACACAAGGATTTTTATTTAGAGGTGTGGTGGTGAGTTACAAGAGCTTGTAATACTTGGTTTACTGAATCTGCAAGCTTCTTCTATATCCATGTGGCTCCAAAAGGAATTGATCTCGTTTCCAAATGATTTTCATGCATCCACTGTCAAAGCAACTGTGGGAGCGGGCCTGCTTGTTTATCAGCCTTGTAGATGCCAAGGAACAAGTAAGGATTCCTTCTTTACTCCAGGAAGCAACATGTGAGGGATCTCAATGTTGATCCATGTTAATGGGTCAATACTGAGATCTGGTTTCTGATCATTCTTCTTCAAACTATACCGATTTGGAGATTGGGAGGTGTTTTTGAAAACCTTTGTCTTAAAGGTAGTTGACATCCTTGTATGATATTGCCCACTTGCACAGCTACCATGGAACAAACAAGTGACTCGGGGCAGCACTTGTTTGGGAGAACGATGGTATCTGGATTGACTGTGGTGCTTGGGATGAAAGGAGCTCAGGTCAGGATGCTGGAGGAGTCCCTGTGTGAGGTCAAAGGGTAAACAGCAATCGCTAGTTAAGCAGCTTCCTTTCTGCTTCAGTGTGCAGGCTGAGTTGTCTGGCTGTAACTCGTGATGTACTTTATTCCTAGAAAACTTCAATCTGATCAAAATACTTTGGATTTGCTTATTACAGTGACTGCTAACTCTGCTCTGTGGTGGCATATTGCATGCAACAGAATTGCTCAAAGACAAGACGGGGGAGAGTGCATATAAAGCACAACTGAAACTAGGCTAGGATATTAAAGAGACTCAAAGCTACTTTATTCTGTCTCTTGATAAAGCAGCAGATCTAAAATGCTTGACCCTGGGTCACTTCAACCATCCGGCCTTAGGCTGCATAGGAGATGCTCACTATTTATTTTTTAGCATCTGTAATGGCTTGCTAAGAAAGCTTTTTAGAATAAGAGGCATAGAAGATAGATGGTTAACAGTGTTCCAGCCCATATTTTCTGTTGAGGAACAAGAACCTTCCTTACAGTACGCACTGTTTCCCTTACTGCTCTCTCGAGCCTAGTTCAGGTAGACCAGCATTTTGGCTGCCATTCAGAAGCTGCTCTGCTGTGCTGGATGCAGTGTACAGTAGAGAACACAGCCAGGTTACTGAAATGGGTGGATTTCTTTGTCTCTTGGACTGTCTGTAGTTGCGTGCCCCATGGCAGCTGGCAGAATAGAAGTGTCTCTGAGGGCTTATTCTGCTTGTTGAGCTGGTACAAGCTGGGCCAGGGAAGGCGGCTTGTTTAAGGTGTGAGCTGCATCCTTCAGTAGGAGAGGGTGGCTTGCATAGCTTAGCTCTGCCAGTAAATTTCTTCCAGTATCAACCTGTCTTTGTGGTTTTCCACATCCTGTCATTGAAATACCATTGCATCCAACCTTCAATATATGACAGTCCCTGACGTGTTCCTGCACTGTCTAAAGTGATTTACAGTGCAGCACATCTTGAGGAGACAGTATACAAACCATATCATTTTGGTATCTAAAAGCTCTCCTAGTATGTTAGGTATTCTAATTTTGTTTGACTGCTCCAAGTTATTTCCTCTTATCTTAAGAAGAATGCATCCTCAACCTCAGCAATGCCTCATTCTGAATTGTTTGACCTCATCTTTTTTGTTTGTTTGTTTTAGGGCTAGTTTGATGACGTGACGATTGTAATTTGTAAGTTAAGTAGGCTCTTGTTTTCAAGACTGTGAAAACCCCTGTAACCTATCTATGTTTGATGTGAAGTTGAGCTTTGATCACATTTAATTGGTAAGGAAGGGTAGGTTGGTAACTCTTCTGCTGATGAAGAACATCTTCAGGAGAGGAGAATTGGGAGTGTAAGAACATGTATTGGGATCTGCAGGCAGCAGTTCAGTTCTTGTGCTTTTGTTTGTCTCGCTCATTAAAGTTTGCAAATGAATCACGTTAATATAGTTGACTTCTGCTTTTAAAAGCTATGAGATGAAAAGATGGCACTTCACAAACTGTTTTCTAGCTTTTTTTAGATGACTGGACTGAATGCTGTCCCATGGGAATTGGGCATTCAGAGTGAGCTCAGTAGGTGAGGTTGGAGTGAAAGCTGCAGAATGCTGTGCCATGTTTCTTACGGGGGGAAAAAATGAGACGGTACCAAGCAGTAACAGCCTCTTGCACGGTGCAGTCACTGAAGCATATTTCTTAAACTCTCTTGAGTCTAAACTTGGGGGGTTACACCGATTCATGGTGATTATACCATGTCACAGAGTGACATGAGCCTCTGTTACCTGCTTTTCATTACTAGTTACAGCTTCATCTTTCTGTTGTGTTTGCATGCTGACACAAACTGTGGCCTTCCAAGCATACAGCTACTTACCTGTAGCACAGGGAGACTTGTCAGTGTGTGAAGTACTGGTTTTGTCAAGTAGGCAACTGAGTTTCTCTCAATGGGTCTCAGTTTTGTGGGTATCTGAACAAAGCAGCCACTGTCAAGGAGAGCAGTAATATGAAGAGCTGATCTGAGGTATGCAGGGACTTCCCTTCCAGGGGTGGCAGTGCAGTGTGTTGTGCTTTTGTAGCACACGTCGGTGGGGCCTGAGTGTTGCAGTGAGTGGGGGCCAGCCTTTCTCTGTGTTCTGTGTAATCTAGTTCATCTCATTAGTGAATTACATGTGTGTGTGGGTGTATATATATGTGTTGATATATGGGCCTTTACTGCTTAAAGCATTGTAGGTCCATAGCCTGCTTGTTCATGTAACCATACCCGTAATCACTGCTTGAGTTTGAGCTGTTGGTGGCTGCTCTTTAAACGTGGAGTGTAGTTGACTTGAGAAATTGCCATTTCAGGTGAGTGATGGTTTGAAGCATTGTCAGGAAAGAAGTCTTCTGATCTTCTGTAAGAAAGCTGAGCATTTCTCTCACCTTGTTGGATCAGGCATACCAGTGGTATAGGGAGAGTTGTATAGTTGCTGTACTACTGCTGAGCGCATGTTTTGGATTTATCAATGTGTTCCCTAGAGCTCTTTGATGTTCTTGTGCTTCCTGACAGCTGTATTAGATAGATGTGTGGGTAATACCTACTTAAATGGTACATTTACGGTTGCTTGAATAAATTTGGCACTTCTGCACGTCTGGACTCACTAAGCTCTTCTGGGGCATGTTTGACTCTGCAGATGGCTTCAGGTCTTCTGGTTCAGTTTAACAGCAACAATTCCAAATCTTCGGGATAATTATACAGCATGGCTCATGCTGAACAATTCAACTGAAAAATAGCCAGTATACAGCTTGGTCTTGACTGGCTCCAAATATTTTGCTGAGAGTATGCTTCTAATCTGCATTATCTACAAGTCACTGAATGCCTGTCTCATGTTTTTCTCGTCTGTCTGTTTTCATCTCTTATTTAGCTTGTTTGTCGTCTTCCCTTGGGTCACCATTCTTTGTAAATGCAGATTTTGGCTTCTCTTGATAGTTAGGGCACGAGGTCTGACTTCGTTCTGCGAAAATGCAGATGTGCTGTGTACAGCATGGGAAACAACTTCTTTTTTTTTCCCCTTCTCTTTATTCCTCTTCAGAAGTGAGTTCAAATACTGACGGTATTAGCTGGCTTAGCTAGCAGTCAAGTACAGCAAGTAGCTATGATTTTTGGCAGACAGCTGTTAGGTACATAGGTTGGGCGAGGCAAACTGTGCTATAGGGACCCCCTTGAAGTGTACTTCACTCAGAAGCCTGGCAAAACTCCTCTGTACTACCCTTATCAATCAACTGGCTTTTAAGCACGCTGCCCCAGGATATTATTATTTGAAAGTATGTGCTATTTATTGAGGCTAGTGTAAGCGCTTGCTACCTAATGAGCAAGTTCTGAATTAAATGTCAAGTGTGAAGAATTGAGGAAAAGCCAAAGGGCTCTTTAGGCTGTCTGAGAGCAGGAGACCTGAGACCCGGGGGGAGAGAGATGCAAATGGTGATTTGCATCTCTTAAGGATCACAGACTTGGGGTGGAAAGGAATTGTCAAGTTTAGCCCTCCTGTTCAGAGCAGGATTCTCAGACCATGTCTGTTTGAATTTTGAATATCTCCAAGGATGGAGAGGCTTAATCTCTGGGCAACCTGTTCCAGTGCTTCATTAGTCACAGTATTTAAAAAAAAAAAAAAAGGCCACCTCTTCTGCTTAAGCAGAATTTCCTAATTTTCAGTTTGTCCGCTGCCTCTTCTTCTTTCACTGAATACCATGAAGTAGACTCTAGTTCACGCTTTACATTCCCTTCTTTGCCACCTCAGTAGGTATTTTGGAAATAGGTATTTTTGTGGAGAAAGGCTTCCGTTTCTTGAAGCTGAAAGCTGTATTTGCTGTAAGATTGCGTGACACTGGGAGAAGAGTAAACACTTGAGATTCTGGAAGAATGAAGTGGACCTCTAGGAATGGATAAGAAATAATTAAGTGTTTACCTTCCTAATTATTTGATTCTGTCTTCAAAATGAATGGCATGTATATAGTGGTTCCTTGTGATGTTTTAAGTCCGTCCAGTAACGTACTGAACTTACTCTGTCAAAAATACAGCTCCTTGCTGTGACTTGCAAACACTTTTCCTCTGGGGTTGTTTCCAATTTTCAGAAGTATTTGTTCCGAGTCTCTCAATAAGCCATAGTAAGAGGTATTTCCCCTCCTCTTTTGTTCTGAGATTTGCTTCTTTTCCTGTTATTAGCTGTGTTCACAAGCGTCAACTGAGCAATTTTGCAATATGTAAATAGTCAGTCCTAAAATTTGTGTGTGAATTGGACTGTTCAGTTAGAGGCTGTAAACAACTGGCTCCACAGGAGAGCTGGAAATGAGTGGCAGCTCTGCCAGCAGTTCCTGACTGCATGGAGAGCGGGTACTGGTACAGTCATGTGAAATTACTGTTTACCTCAGGTAATAGCTTCCTCATTTCAGACCTTCCATAAGGAGATGACACTTAGTTTATTTTCCTGATCAAGAAAAAGCCCTTTTCTTAATGAACAGTGTAATTACAGGTAGTAGTGCCTGTTCCTTTGATTTGTTTTGACAGTTCAAATGTGCTGAAGTAAGCCCTAGCTGACTAATTCGTGTATCATTTTAAGTCAATGCAAGTCTCTTCTTACCAGTAAATCCATGGCAGGATCGAACCAGGATTGGTTCAGAAGGCATAGATGTTGGAGCCATTGGAATTCTGATTAAGTTCAGGCTTACGTTGCCTGCATCTGATATCCAGAGCGCTCTGTACGTGTTGGTGCTGATAGTCACCTCTAAGATTTTCATTGTGAGGGGTTATTCCAGCTGCCTTGGCAAAGTGCAATCAGATTCCCTCGAGGGAAAAGTCTCCCTTAATTTTAATTGTTCCCCTCTGCAGTTTTCCTTGCCTTAAACCTTGCTTGTTCTGCTTTCCCCATGAAAGGAGAGCAGTCTATGAACATTTTTCTTTGTGGAAAGCCCTTCCTAGCTACACTACAATAGACTTGGCAGACACTTCTGAACTCGAGGTTTTAAAATATTTCAGAGGTACAGATCCATATGCTATGATCAACTAATTAAAACAGCTAGTTATCACTTTAATATTAAAGATTGACTCTAGATGATATGATGAAAACGCTTTGCAATTAAGTTTCAGCAGCTAAAGTAGATGTGTTTGTTTTTTTTCTGGACAGATCTCTATTTGAATAAACTGACTTAATTTGTCCAACCTTTTGTGACTTACCTTTTTTTTATTCCTTTTTTTTTTTTAGGGAGGAAAGCATGGTATTGGTTATACAAAATGCTCTTTGCTGTCCTGTGCTTAATCAATTAATCACAACAGTGAAATTTTCTTATTTTCTACAGAAAAAGATGGCAAAGCCTTTCATCCAACATACGAAGAAAAACTCAAACTTGTGGCATTGCACAAGCAGGTTCTCCTGGGACCTTACAACCCTGACACTTGCCCTGAAGTTGGATTCTTTGATGTGCTGGGGAATGATAGAAGGTAAAAGGGCTGGTGATCTTGTTGGCTTTAACTCTGCTTTTCTCATCTGAAGATAACATCATCCACTTCCTGCAGTAAGAAAAGTATGTGGGTTGCCTTGATACGTGCTCATGGTAGTGGAAAGTGAGAGTGGCCTCTTCAAATATATTTTAGAAATCTGAATCACAGTTCCGTAAAGGAGCTAAGAGAAGATTGTGTTTTTTCAGCCACATTAGGAAAAGCTGCTGTGCCAACAGTCCAATTTCTCATAGCAGTTTAAGACTTGGTTAGCTGTGCATTAATGTGCAGGTCCACGCATGACAGCTGGGGAGAGCCTGTTTACAAGGGCATGTAGCAATAGGACAAGGGGCAATGGTTTTAAACGAGAGAAAGGTAGATTTAAATTGGACATTAGGAAGTAGCTCTTCACTATGAGGGTGGTGAAACACTGAAACAGGTTGCTGAGGGAGGTGGTGGAGGCCCCATCCCTGAAGACATTCACGGTCAGGCATGATGGGGCCCTAAGCAAGCTAATCTAGTCGAGGATGTCCCTTCTCACTGCAGGGGGGTTGGAACTCCACAGCAGGCCAAGCCTTTTGACAATGACAGCAGCATTCACCACAGCTTTTGCAATGCCAAAGATAGCTTCTGAAATCAGATTCCTGATGGATTTGAACTCTGAGTAAATTTTTGAGACCTGGGCAGTCCCTGGCATGTTTCTTGTATTGCCTGCAGATTTCAAGCAAGCAACTCGGTTAGGTCTGTTTGAAAGAGTTGTTCTGGTGCAGGCAGAAGTGAGCACTGTGCTGTCTTCTGGAAAAAGTTGTTGATTCTCTGAAACTGCATATGATGAAGTTTGGCCCCCGGTCTCACAACTGCTTTTTTTTTTTTCTTTGCCGCATTCTCAGAGTTCACTACTGACTTGAAAAGAGTTGAGTCTTCTGTTATTTCAGCTGATCTCTCTCTTGCAGGAAGGAATGGGCTGCCCTTGGAAACATGTCAAAGCAAAAAGCTATGACAGAATTTGTTAAGCTCCTGAATAGATGCTGCCACTTGTTTTCAACGTATGTCACCTCCCACAAGATAGAGAAAGAAGAACAAGAAAAGAAAAAGTAATGTTTGAGTCCTTTTGGTGTTGGAGTATATTGAGTGTATAACTCTTGACCTAGGGACAGTGCCACAGCTAGTTAGTTGTCTTGGGAAGAGAAATGCTTGAAGTTTAGGTGGTACCATTTGATCTCTTTAAGCCTTTCTTTGCCAGTCATGGATAATTGTCTCTGAAGTGAAGACACTGAGAATATAAGGAGTTTTTAAAATTTTGCATGTATTGTCACCCGATTAAGAAATACCCACTTCCCAAAATGTCTGCCCTGATATGTCTGTGAACGTGAAATTGTCAGGTGCTTTCAACTCTTCTAGTATTGGGTTAGCAACTTGACAAAGATGATCTTCTTCTATTGTTTACATATCATGTGCTTATTAAACTATAGTATCCATGTAATTATTGAACATATCTTAAAACAAGCTTTAACATATTTTTAACAATTCCAGGTATTTTTTTCTGCTGTTCTGTGCTACAGGTAGTACAGTAACAGGTTAGAATGATTATCAAATTATAACACAGAATTTACACTAGTTATATTGCACGGTGCAGTAAAACTAAGCAGTAATCTGTTTTCTTCTTGTGTCCAATAAGACAATTCTCCAGGACAGTTTAAACGAGAAGAGATGATAGCAAACAAAAAGCTGTGTTGGGCAAGAAAAAGGCAGGTTACAGCATGTTGAAAATAACTCACCCTAGGATTGTAGGAACGCTGAAGTAGCTTATTGGGTGCATGTTGCAGAAGAGAAGAGGAAGAACGGAGGCGGCGTGAAGAGGAGGAGCGTGAGCGTTTGCAAAAAGAAGAAGAAAAACGTAGGCGAGAAGAGGAGGAAAGACTGAGGAGGGAAGAAGAAGAGAGGAGGAGAGTAGAGGAGGAACGACTTCGGATGGAACAACAGAAGTGAGTAGCTGAAACAACACTTCAAAGAACTTAACTGCCTTGCACTTGAGATAATTGTATCTAAGTGTTTAAAGAGTTACGTTAGAATTGAATACCTGAAGTTGGGAGCACTCAAGTGTGGAAGTGACATTCGCATCCTTAGTTAAGGGGGGCACAGTTTGCAGAGAATAATTATCCTAGTGTGTTACTATGTACAGCCTTCTCAGATGAAAATGCCAGAGAAGCTTCATTTAAAGAGAAGCTCCGGAGATTTTTGGGCTCAATGGCTACACCTCATGAAAACTTGGGGCTCTGGTTTTTAAACGATTAATGCAGCGCTCAACTGAGCAGAGTTAAGTGTCCAGCTGGAAGTGTTGCTTGAACTGTGACTTAAAAGTTTTTATCATTTCACAGAAAGCAGAGCCTTAAAAAAAGGATAAGTGTGGTTCAGTGGGGTGTTTTGAAGGCCTGGCTGAAATTTTCTAACTTAGTATTTAACACTACCTCCCTAAAGGTGCTCTCTCTCTAGAAGTGTGAAGTGTCTGCAGATCTCATTTGTATGCTGGCAGCCACTGGATCTTATCACCTTCCTCAAAGGAACTTAAAATTCACGTTCAAATGCGCTTTAACCTCTGTTTGTCGCCTTAACTAAATTGTTTGCTTAGAATATGCAGCTCTAATTATATTTCATCGTTCCCATCACATCCAGATGCTGAAAACATGGGTCTAGCTCTGCACGCGCAATTTTTAAGAGAATAGCAAACCACCAAAGCTGTTCCACACCAGTCAGCAACTATTTCCCATAATAAAAATGTCATCGCAAGGAGTGGCGCCGAAGTCGATCCCACGCTTGCTACCTAGTGGTTTTGAAAAGGGAGCAAATAATTATTGCACAAGTTTTACTGGTTGTTTAACGTGAAGAGAGCCAGAGGAGTGTAAAATACAGACATAAATGAAGGGGCCGTACAATGAAAAATATTGCCCAGTGCTCAGTAACAAGAAGTGTTGGTATGCCTTGAAGTTCAGAGAGGATTGGTTTTCACGTGAATAGCAGTTGTGTATTAAGTGTTGTAGCAGGTTACAGAGATGAAGAGTATAGACAGAA
This sequence comes from Actenoides lindsayi, assembly GCA_025331215.1. Lineage (NCBI taxonomy): Eukaryota > Metazoa > Chordata > Aves > Coraciiformes > Alcedinidae > Actenoides > Actenoides lindsayi. The sequence goes on along the minus strand of WTSP01005851.1, from coordinate 43,568 downwards.
AAGGAACGTGGATGTGTATGTACAGGCCGAGTGTATCTAAACTGATCGTAATTTGCTGAAGAGTAGTAAATCTTGCTCTTTAGGATACTAAACCAGTCTAATACTGGAGGGTTTAGAGGGTGATTTTTGGGGAAGGAATGAATTACTCCTGCGTTTGTGTGATACTGCTTTCTTCCTCTGAAGCATCAGTAGCTGCTCACTGATGGACATAGGACACGAGACCAGCTGGATCTAGCTAGTAAGCCCTTTGTAGAAGGGCTGCTAGAAGGATGGTTTCTACATGTTTTCTGGCAGAACCAAATGTGGGGTTTTTCTTTTGCTTTTTTGAGAAATTTAGTCAAGCATTTTTTCCTAGCAGTACCTTTTTATCAGACTACAGATTGAGAATTATGTAAGAGCTCTTGTTTTGTTTAAACATTTAATGTTTCCAAACATTGGGTAGAAATTGTTGCTCCCTTCTTTATATTCTCAGCATATTTTTTTAGGTGAAATTCACAGTTGCATTACCTCTGAGCTCTGCTTTGTTGCATAGATTTGTTTTAATTGATTTTTTTTTTTTTTCAGGAATTGAATTAACTGTCTTTAAGGCCACTTAAATCACTTAAGTCCAGGGATTTCCTCAATACCCTCAGCTGCTTGTAATTTCTATACTCTCCTCCACCAATCTAGGCAGCAGATAATGGCAGCCCTGAACTCCCAGACTGCCATTCAGTTCCAGCAGTATGCAGCCCAGCAGTACCCAGGCAACTATGAACAGCAGCAGATCCTCATTCGGCAGCTCCAGGAACAGCATTATCAACAATACATGCAGCAGTTGTATCAAGTCCAGCTTGCACAGCAACAGGTATGGCTGAACAGCTGAGAAACTTAGATTTTTTTTTGTGTCCAGGACTGTCTCTGGGAGATGTTAATTTGTCTGCCATTATGTCCTTGAAAAGGTAATTGCTACAAGGAGAGATAGTGTCCCAGCGACTAGTGCTGCTTCAGATTCAAACACCAAAACCCCTTTATTTAATCTTGTCAAATAGTTTTCTGAAGAAGCTGTTAAGAAAATTCTAAGCAGCCATTATTCTTACTAATTACTTTGTTCAATATTATTCTTGGGAAACCAAATGGGAAATGCTCTGCAGCAACTATTGTGAGTCATTTAATGGGGTACCCACCACTACACCTGAGCACGAACAAACAGTGACTGGCTGTTGGTATCACCCCTGCTGATCTGTGCAGAGCAGCAGGCTTTGGTCAGCCGTGTGTCTCCAGCTGAACGTGCACACGGTGCTGCCCCATCACTGCTGGGTTTGAGATTGCTTCTTCCTGGCAGCTTGAGCTCTACTGACTTCTCTCTCCTTTTGCATCTATTGTGTGACATCGGTATCTAATTAAGTTGCTTGCCTGCATTAGACTGCCCTTGATTTGAGTGGGAGGACAAGACTTTCATATTGGTGGTAGCAATGGGTGGCAGCAGCACGTTACTTCTTTGCAAGGGTTTTGTGCCTGGGCTTGAAAGGCCACTTCTCTGTTCAGGGGAATCTTGCATCTCTGGCACATGTGCTGCCTTCACATCTCAAGCTATTTTTTTGCAGAAGACACTAAGTTGGGGGGGACTGTTTATCTCCTGGAAGGCAGGGAGATGCTGCAGAAGGACCTGGCCAGGCTGGGTTGATGGGCTGAGGCCAATGGGATGAAGTTGAACACGGCCAAGTGCCGGGACCTACACTTTGGCCACAGTAACCCCAGGCAGCGCTACAGACTGGGGGAGGAGTGGCTGGAGAGAGGCCCAGTGGAGAGAGACTTGGGAGTGCTGGTTGACAACCAGCTGAATGTGAGCCAGCAGTGTGCCCAAGTGGCACAGAAGGCCAATGGGATCCTGGCTTGTATCAGGAATAGTGTGGCCAGCAGGACTAGGGATGTGATTCTCCCCCTGCACTCAGCACTGGTGAGGCCTTGCCTCAAATGCTGTGTGCAGTTCTGGGCCCCGCACTTCAAGAAGGATATTGAGGTGCTGGAGTGGGTCCAGAGGAGAGCAACGAGGCTGGGGAAGGGACTGGAAGGAAAGTCTTATGAGGAGAGGCTGAGGGAGCTGGGGCTGTTCAGCCTGAAGAAGAGGAGCCTCAGGGGACACCTCATCACTCTCTACACCTACCTGAAAGGTAGCTGTAGGCCGGTGGGGGCTGAACTCTTCTTCCAGGCAACCAGTGACAGAACTAGAGGGCATGGCCTGAAGCTGCACATGGGAAGGTTTAGGTGAGATACTGGGAAGCACTTCCTTATGGAAAAGATCATTAGACACTGGAATGGGTTGCCCAGGGAGGTGGTGGAGTCACCATCCCTCATGGTGTTTTAAGTAAAGATTGGATGTGGCACTTAGTGACATGGTCTAGCTAGGTGGCGTGCTGTCAGGACTTAGGCTGGACTTGATGATCTCAGAGGTCTATTCCAGCCTTAACGGTAATTCTGTGTGATTCTGTGTAAACTTCAAGGATGTCCATCTGTAACTGTCTTAAACAGATGTAAGCCAGACCTCAGACTCTGGTATGTTTGACCTCTCTGGGCAGGACCTGAATCTTGAATGGCCTGTAACTGCCAGCTTGAGGTCTGTCGGTCTTGAGCTAAAGACTTAAAATCGAGTAACTAATTTCCTGTTAAGTCATTTGTGTTTTGATGAGGCTGATGCCCTCAGCAAAGAACTGTCCAAGGAAGGAACCCATGTGAACCTCATGAAGTTCAAAAAGTCCAAGTGCAAGGTTCTGCACCTGGGTCAGGGCAGTCCCCAGTATTGTTACAGACTGGGGGTGAATGGTTTGAGAGCAGTGCTGTAGAGATGGACTTGGTGGATGAAAAGCTGAACATGAGCTGGCTGTGGACTTCTGTAGCCCAGAAAGCAAATTATGTCCTGGGCTGCATCAAAAGAAATGTGGTCAGAAGGCTGAGGGAGGTGATTCTGCTGCTCTTCTCAGTTCTCATGAGACCCCATCTGGAGTCCTGTATCTAGCTTTGGAGTCCCCAGTACAAGGAAGACATGGACCTGTTGGATTGTGTCCAGAGGAAGACCACAAAACTGGTCAGAGGGCTAGAGTACCTCTTGTATGAAGAAAGGCTGAAAGAGTTGGGATTGTTCAGTCTGGAGGAGAGAAGGCTCTGGGGAGACCTTATTGCAGCCTTTCAATACTTAAAGGGGGCCTATAAGAAAGATAAAGACCTTTTTACCAGGGCCTGTAGTGACAGGACAAGGGGTGATGGTTTTAATCTGAGATACTGTAGGTTTAGATTGGACATAAGGAAGAATTTTATTTATTTTACAATGAGTGTGGTCAGACACTGAATCAGGTTGCCCAGAGAAGTTGTGGATGACCCATCTTTGGAAGTGTTCAAGGTCAGGCTGGATGGAGCTTTGAGCAGCCTGATCTAGTGAAAGATGCCCCTGCCCATGGCAGGGGGGTTGGACTAGATGATCTTTAAAGGTCCCTTCCAAACCATCATTTAGTGAAGTGGTATAGGAAAGTCAGAGGCTTCTTGCCCTCTTGTAGTTCCTCTTTAAGCTTAATGGTAATAATGCCTTGGTGTCATAGTGGTCAGGAAAAGCTGTAGCCTCATCAGTCTTGTCCTCATCGCTTTCTGTAACTGATACTACTCCCTGCAGATTGAGGTGTTGGAGACAACTGCTGCCAGTTTTCTTCCATGCTGTCTGCACTGCTCCTTTCAATCATGGCTGGCTGCTTCCTACGTACAGGAGACTAATGCCCTCCAAGACCCAAGCAAAACAGCCTTTCCTTTATAGTGTCTTACAAAGTAATAAGTCTGCCAGGCAATGAAGCTTGTTTTTCAGATCTCTACTTGGACAGCTCTTGTAGATGAAAGGATGAGAAAGAAGCATGTAACAGAGCTAAAGTTACCTACTCCTGACTTTCCTGAAGTCTGAGGTAGCCTCTGTAACATGAGGAATAGTTTCCTTTCAGATTCCAGTAACACAGCTGCCTTGGGATCTGTCAGTGCAGTTAAAAAGTGCTGTTCTGTCGTGGTTGCTTACAGATCAGCTTGTGGCACAATTCATTTTGGAAAGGCTGTATGAAATAGTTTTCTAGAAAAGCTCTCACCTCTATGTTTTCTCAGTACATAGAACTGCTGAAAGTGCACCTAAGCAGCATCTGTACAATTGCTCAAATTTGAAATCTAACTAATGTTTGCCTATATTGTCATCTTACTTGTTCAGGATACCTATATTCCAGTCATTCATCCAAGTCATGTGCTTATTAGGGGGTTCATTAAAGAACAGTACTGTCAATTATACCTTTTCTCTGTCCCAGCAAAAAAGCCTATGTAATCTGTCAGTACTGGTAGCAAGGAAATAAGCCTTGAAGCTGAAGGGGTAATGCATCCTGCTTAAATCCAAAAGGATGGTTCTTACCTTGAATAATCTCGTTTTAGGTGTATTTAATCCTTTGCACAGGAACAGCATGATAAATTCTGTCTAAAGAGTTTCAATGTACGTAAGTCATGTTCTAAAAGCAGCACCTCTGAGTTTTAATAACTCTTCTCCCAGACCACTTGCAGTCCTTGTGGCTCTTGCGCTTTCTGCTTTCATATTTAATAACTGCCTTTCTTGGGCATTGTGGATTTGATAGAGAACCCTGTTGAGCAAGTTAACTCTCAAATTGGCAGGTACTTAGTAGACCTTAAATGCTTCCAGCTCGTTTTAGACCTGGATGAGCTCAGGCTGGAACTCTTTCAGCCCACTGGTGAAAACCAGCAGACAAGTCATCTCTTTCAGTTTTGAAAGAAACATTACAATAATTACTGAAATGCAGAACTTCTGCAGTTAAGTGCAAGAGTTTGTGCGTGCCCTGATTAACTTGAAAGTTGAATATTTTTGTTAAGGTTGTATCCACCAGCCTAGAACAGAGTGACTTCTCTTCCCCTGATACTTATGTAATTCTCACTAGGTAATGTGTGCTGCTTCTGGTCTTTTGTCAAGCCTGCTCATGGGGTGCAGGGGGAGATTTTTACGTTTATAACTTCTGCTGGAAGAGGGAGACATCTTGGGAGGTTTTAGCTTCACTTGACTTAATTTCTGTCATTTTAGGCAGCCTTACAAAAACAGCAGGAGGCCGTTGTGGCAGCAACAGGGACACCTCTGACTACTGCATCGAAGGTGAATGCACCTGCCCCAGGGGACACCCCATCTATTAATGGGCAGGCCAGTGCACACGCAGACAGCCCTGAGAAAGAGCTGGATCCAGAGGCTTTGGAAGAAGCACTGGAGAATGGACCAAAAGGTAGGACTAGCTAGATTGCTTAATTAAAAATAAATAACAAAAGCCTTTCTCAGGATTCAGGTATCTTAAGTATGGTTACTGTGGCTCTTTGTTTGGCATCATTGGGCTATGTAAGAGCTAGGTTCAGTTCCCGGGTCTGATTTCTCTCAAGGGAGAACAATATTGCACAGGCAAAACTCAGCTTTGGGAGGAGGGAAAGAGGAAGCAGCAGAAGCACATCAGACAAAGTGGATGGGATCCAGAACCTCCTTTCATGCTCTACTTGAAGCAAAGGAGCATAAAAGTTCTAGCAGAAAGCTGTTCTGTGCAGAAATGTGTTCAATCCTTTTTGAACTCGGGTCAAAACGGAGTGATTTAGCCTTGGAGATTAAAGCCAAATCCTTCTTTCTCTGAATGCTGCCCTACATGTGGCTTAGCCCTGTTCAGTGTGCAGTCCAGACTGCTGTCCTCTCACATGTCCCATCTTCCTCAGACAACTTCTAGGAAGCTGTGGAAGCAGAGCAGGAAAAGTAGCCTCTCAGCAGCACTCTCATCACTTGTATTTCTAGGTTTTACCTCTGTACTTTCATCCACAATCAGTAGTCCTCAAAAAACTCGCTTGGATCCCAGTATGGGACCAGCACTAGCACAGTCCCTGTCTACATAATGAGGCGTTCAGTTATTTTAGTCAGTATTTGACAATTTCTAGCCAAATCCACCATCTCTGGTTCTGTCCCATCAAAGATCCTTTCAGTGAAGGAGTTCTGTGCAGTGTAACCCCATCACCCGTAGCGGCGCCTCCGTCTTCTGAGCCTTTTCTGCGTAAGCGCTGCTGGTTTAAGCGTGTCAGGTGGGTGAACTGGTAGGATTGAAGTGCACAGTGTTACCTCTAAACCCGCACTGCATTTTGTGCAAATTTCAACTGTAAAAAGTGGTTTCTTCAGTTAAAAAAAAAAATAAATTTACTTGGAAGCAGCTCTGATGCTTGTGATCTTCAAGTGCCCCGAAGGCACGCTTAAATATGCAAGGTAATTAAGTGAAACAAAGCTTAACTGGAGCGTTTCCTCCCTTCTCTCCAGATTCTGTTCCAGTGATAGCTGCCCCATCCATGTGGACACGACCCCAGATAAAAGACTTCAAGGAAAAAATCCGGCAGGATGCAGACTCTGTGATCACAGTGGGCCGAGGAGAAGTGGTTACAGTTAGAGTACCGACTCATGAAGAGGGGTCTTACCTCTTTTGGGAGTTTGCTACAGACAATTATGACATTGGGTTTGGGGTGTATTTTGAATGGACAGACTCCCCTAATACTGCAGTCAGTGTACATGTCAGCGAATCCAGTGATGATGAGGATGAAGAAGAAGGTAAGGATGCTTATTTATATAAACTGCCAGTCCTGCAGAGCTTACTGTGGGGGAAAACCCAACTGATTGTCTTGTGTAGCCTCTTAGTTCCCCCAGCTTCCATCTAGCTGGAATCTTGTCTTCAATGTTGAATAGGAAGTGTAATTCTGAGAGTAACTGCAGTCACTTTATTTGGCTACAGATGGGTTAAAGCAGTGAAAGGTGGGGAAATCCTTGCTCCTTTTTGTGCCCTCTTGTCCAATTTGGCTGCTTAGTAAGCTGGATTGAAACTCGTGCCGTAATAGAGCACAGTGGGTCTGCACCCTGAATACCTTAAGAAAAATCCCACCTGCTGTACGTGATCTTTTTCTAGGGAGGAAGGTTCCTTGAGGCTTCAGCAGAACTGCTTAAAAGAGTGATTCCTGATAGTGGCCAGGACACAGGTTGCAACCTTTAGCTATGGGGAAGTGTTCTGAGATGAGCATGGGATTTGCTTGGTAGGAGCTGTTCTGATGTAGGAAGGAGTGGCCTTCTGGATATTACCATTAAGTAATCAGTAGTAGTAAGTGTGTCAGATCAGTAGCAGTCAACATGGGGTATTATCTTAATGAAAACTAGCACTTGGCATCTCTATGAACTGACCCAGTTGTTCTGGGGAGATGTGTGTGGTGAGTTTAATATCAAATTACAAAATTAATGATGAGCACCTACTGTTCCTCCTGCTTCTGAATGCTTTAGCCTTGGTGTAAACCCCTTTGACCCATCTGGTTTCTGAACTAACAAAGAATGCCTTGTCCACTACAGATGTCTGTTGTAAAGCATCCACCCATGTTAACTCACACCTTTTTTTGTTGTTGTTGTTCTTGCAGAAAATACTAGCAGTGAAGAAAAAGCCAAAAAGAATGCCAACAAGCCTCAGCTAGATGAAATAGTGCCTGTGTACAGACGAGACTGTCACGAAGAAGTGTATGCTGGCAGCCACCAGTACCCAGGGAGAGGAGTGTATCTTCTTAAATTTGACAACTCCTACTCTCTATGGAGGTCAAAAACAGTTTACTACAGAGTTTATTATACTAGATAAAGGTGTGGCTGTGTCTGAGGCTGGGCTGTGCAGAAGATGTCATTTTATTTGGAATTTTCTTCAGACATAATGGATCCTTTTGAGTCTGTGTTTTATCTTGTCTTTATCTGTATGGTTTGTGTGAACTTTAACAAGTAGACACTGGGATCTTCCTGTTCCATGACACTAATGCATATTGCATTGGGCTTAACACAGGATCTCCCAAGCCCTCTTGGGTATTGGAGTTAACCGATGGAAGTCATTGGCTCCACTGATAAGGTCACATCAGTTGCATTTGTTAAAGCCTCATGAAAAAGTGGGGAGGGAATTGCTGGCTCACTGGCTGGGTGATCTGATGTTTCCAGGTCTGGATGCTTCGAATAACTTGTTAACAGTTAATTTAAAGGTCCCATCAATAACTGGTAGATTTGGATGCAGTTTGCTGTGTAGCAAGTTTCTCTTAACTGTAACTGAATGTCAGATTTTTACACCATTAAAACTTGAAACTTTTTAAGTTGATGCAGTTTAGAAACGAATTGTCTCGCTTCTGTCCTCTTCAAAGAATAAACGTTCAGTTCCTTGAACCAGTGTAGCGACTAAAACAAGGATGAACAGCAAATATCCTCTTCTGAAGATGTACTTTTAATTATCATTCAGTTTACATGTAACAAGAAGAACCTTAATCTCTGCCCTGCTGCTAACCCTAGGATAAAAAAAGTCGGGGTTTTTTTTTGTTTTTTTGAGGCAATTGACTTTGAACCAGGGCACAAACTATTTCTAAGTTTGGTGGGTTTTTAAGGGGGTAGACTTTAAAAAATTAAAAAAAAAAAATAATTAAAAATCTACAAACCTGAAACCAGTTTTCTGGACAACATTCTGGTTTGTCTGCTTTTGTAAAACCTGAATAAGCACGTTGTGCATCTGAAGAACAGTAAGTCACTTTGATAAAGTTATAGGAGTTAATGTTGCACTAATTATGGAAATCACTGCCAGTCCATTTTAGTCTGAACTGGTGATAACTGGGGTGCAAACTTTCTGCTTTAATCTGTAACTGTCCGCAGAAAGGCAGAGCACACATATAGATACTTAATAATGTAGCTTTAATCTCAATTCCATATAGTTTGGTTGGGGCATTTCATATTTTGTATAGTGGAAAAATGCAGGTGGCTACGTGAGTGGAGGCTGCAGTAAGAATCTGCTCTCCTTGGAGCCCTGCACCCCAGGGGTGGTGTCGACTTGCCTGAGCCTCTGCATGGGTAATGCACTTTGTTACTGAGAGAAAACCAACCCCTTGTTACTTTGGCTCCCTCCGATCAGTTCTCGCAGTAAGACTTCCATTGATTAGCTGCAGCGTCTGCAGTTCCGGGGCAAACGACGTTGAGTTTGTGGGATTTGTTTGAATGACCAGTTTGTACATACATGATACTTTACTTTTCTCATACCAACCGTGGAGATACTTCTCCTAGAGTGCTTAACTTGTCATCTTGCGTTTGGTTCAGCAACACCGTACCGGCTTAGAGCTAGTTAGTGCTGCTTTATCCAAAAACACTGTACGATGTTCTGCTCTTGTGTACATACAGTATATAAACCATGACTTTAGAAAGTACCTTGCTTTTAAAGAAAACTGTATTTAATGTAAAAAAAAAAAAAAAAAATCTCTTTTAAAAAGGCAGGCACTAATATATTTCTTTCGGTCTTCAATTTAAATTTTTTTTTTGTCCATACAAAAATGTTACAAGTTTTTCCTCTGAGAATATCTGTTCTTGGGAGCGGTGTTTGTCGCTTTAAATGGCAGCACTTACTGTCATGTGTTGGATGTTAGAACTTTAACATTTTCAGACTTTTTTTATTGCCTCTGGCTGTTGATTAGTACAGTACAAGTGCGATTTCAAGATACCTTGAGATAGTATTTAATCCTAATTAAAATACATTTATCTGTAATGCTGTTGCCTTTTTATTAATTTGGAAACGACATTGCTGTGTATGGCTGTTCAGCTAAGATAAGCTTGTCATCATCCTTCTTATTTAAAAAAATCCAGTACCCTGTGGTACCATTCAGACCACTGTGGTCTTAGCAGCCCAATCACTTGGGCCAAAGGCTCTGGATGAGAAGTGTCACTAACTTGCTGGATGAGGCTGTCTGTCACCAGGAGAAGAGCCCAGCTGGAACAGCATAATTGCTTCAGGTTGTTTTAAAGCTTAGCAGGAGTTGGATGTGGGCAGCTACAACTTGTAAAAGCTGTTTTCTGCCTAAGAGCAAAGTGCTAAGTTTTCCCCGTGAGGCTTTAATGAACCCAGCCCCAAGGGGCAGCAGGGGCTGATTGTGGTGTCCTGGAAAACCCGTGGCCCAAAGGGTAAGAGACAGGCGGGACCATGTGCTGTTTAGATTGATCAAGAGGAAAAGCAAGAGCCTAGAGGCAAAAAGGCAAGTTATGCTAAGGTTTCTGTTGGCCAGTATCACCCTTTGTTGCTTACCCAGTACTACTACGTAGCCTGTCCTGGAGCTGAGGCCAGAAGGAGGTTTTGCACTGGTTTGATCTGTGGTCCAGGTCCTGTTAGCTTCACCTGCACCCGTAGACAGTGGCCTCTCAAGCTGGTGCTTCCAGATCATGTCTGAGGAGCAGATTTCTCTTCAGTGAGAACAAAACAAGTGCTGTGCTGTCAGAAGCGAGATTCTGAGTTCAAGCTACCTTATAGCTACACATTAGTTTCACATGAAACGCACTGCAAACTAGAATAATTACAGCAGCAAGCCTACCCCAGACAGACCTATTTTACCTGTCTCAGGTATGTATAAATTCCCCTTTCTCCAGTTAAAAGTGAAGCATTTAAGGCAGCCCTCTTCCACGAGAGAGTGAGTGTAAATGCATCCCGAAATTAACTGAGTCACTGGCAATAAATCTGGGTGATGCAACATAGAGAGTGTGGCACAGCTCAGTTCCAAGTATACCAGTCCTTTGAGAAAAGCTAAATAATCTGAGGGACAAATCATTGTTAGAAATGACCATCAACATGAATGTTGCTTATGCAGCTGCTTCTTCAAGGCAGTTGCATGGCAGAGACTGAGACAAGGTCTTCTCTGACTCTGCTGTCCCAGCAGGATAAGCGGTGCAATTGAAACAACTCACTAATTAAGCCACTTGGCTGCTCTGTGAAATTATCGTATCTTGTCATCTTCGCTGTCCTTCCCCACCCCTTGGCTTTTAGCACTTTCTGCCTTGTACTTTGCTTTTTAAGTCACAGATTAAGCCCTGTGTGATTTAGAGCTGCTGCGTGCAACCTTTGAGGTAACTGTAATGGGCAGGGTTAGAAAAATCAGTCGTCCACTGTCCAAGGAGGTTTAAGGGATAGTTATACAGCAGCTTTAGGATTTGTAAGAGTAGGCTGCATAGATGTGCTGAAGTACAAAGAAGCCAAGTAGCCATCCTTCACCTGAGTGAAGACTGCTCAGGGAAGCTGTCAGCCTTATTAATCTAAAAAGAGCAATGTGAAGGCTGCTTTCTGACAGCCTCTCTTCTTTCTAGCACCAGACCCTGTGATCCACACCCTCTTTTTTTCCAGACCCCACTACCTTTGCAGTGAAACGACTACAAGGGGAAGCTGAAAAAAGCCTGCTCGAGACCTCTAATCCCTCCCAGCCTGCTTCACTCTTCCTGGCCTCGGTTCAGGTCCTGGAGCTCCTGCCCTTCCTTGAGCTCCTCTGCCATGTTTGGCTGCCTCATCCGTGCGCTACAGGGACTCGGCCAGTACCTTCCATACACGTGGTGCTGTGAGGTGCCAGCTAGAGCAAGAGCCCAGCTAAAATGTGTGTACCTCCAGGGCTTCTGGAAATTACAGCATCTCTCTTGCAAGCCCCTACTCCTAGCTGTTGCTGCTCTATCTCCCCCATCCCACCTCCCTCCCAAAGCAAGGTTCAAATGAATAAGCCCAGCTCCTGCTGTTAGTTTGTTTGCAGGCCAAGCTGAGCGGCAGGAGCTTTCAGCTCCTGCTGCCAGCCTGTCTGTGCTTCTGCTCTTACTCACTGTATGGGGAAGGCGTGCAACAAACGGAAATCTTTTGGGGTTGAGGCACTGCTTTAGTGTGTGCTGGTGGAAAAAAGATTTGTCACAGAGATGTGCAGGTCCCTGTGGTAACGTTGGTCCCGTGCTTCGTGACAGCAGCTTGCTGGCATTGGGCTTGCAGTGTTTGCACCGTGGGCAGGTTTGATCAGGCAGGTTGCAAATATGAGCTATGTGCTTTTGGGTCCGTTGCTTAAAAAATATAGAACTTCTAACCTTGCCCTGCAGCTTTGTTCAGCACCACATACTGGACGATTAAGCAAAGCATGAAATAGGATCCCAAATCTTTCTCCAAATACCACTCATCTGAGACCTGCCGGTTGCATGTCAAAGGCTTTTCAAAGGTGTTGAGTTGAAACAATGTCAGCTTGGCATAAAGGAGTATATTAAACCATTTGGATTAGTATAAATGCTATGATATCTGTATTGCAATACAGATTTTGCAATGCAATATAGATACTGCATATGCAAAGTTACAGTTTGGTATCCTGAAAATAAGAAATTTGCAAGGAATGAGGAAAAAGAAAGTGACACTTGTTCTCTACAACAAGTTCTCCTCCTAGCCTCTACTATTTTCATCTTGTACCATCTCCGTCATGAAACTGGTGAGAAACCTGCTCCTTTTAATTAGCAGGCTCAGCACTGGCACACCTAACTGGTGCTCAGATTTAGGGAAGTAATCCCTTATTTCAGCCTACACTTCCTGAGTTTAGTGTGTTCCTTCATGTTGGACTTCAGGTTTCATACCTTTCTGTTTTAAGAGAGTGGCTGCTCAGTAACAGTCACTCTTCTTGCCTGACCTGTCAGCTGGTCTATGCTGGGGCCAGGAGGAGGTTTGATGGCATCCCTCACAGTGTGTTTGAGAAAAAATACCCCTTGGCTGTGCTCCCTTGACAGAGTAGCAGGTCTAAATGAAAAAAAAATAATTCCCTTGGCCTGGCCAGGTCACTGTTCCCCTTCCCCTGGGCTAGTTGAGCTCTCATGCCACCCTGCCAGGCCAGCTCATGGCTCCTCTCCTGCCATGGCTGTGTCCCCAGTGCAGCACGGATGCACTGGGGAAGTGTGACCAGGGTTGCTGGCATCTTATCTGTGCAGGGAAGCTCATATGCAAGCTCTCCCCCAGCACTCTTGACAAACTGTGGGCCAGGAGGGCTGCCACTGCTCACCCAGCAAAAGAAATGCTTGACCTTCTGCTACTTCTTTGTTTGTAGAACACCTGTATAGCCATGAAGCTGTGGCAAAGGAGGCAGGGGACAGAGTTTAGGGCATGTGGGAGTAGGCTGTGCAGCATGTATTAAGGGGCAGCTCTCTCCGCACAGCCATGGGGACCTCAGCAAAAGCTTTCCTGCACCCCAGGGCTAGGTATGGGCTGATTAGGCTGCAGCTGCTCCTTAATCTGGCTTAGCCGTAGCCTTCAAAACCTTCCTATACCCCACGAGCAGTCTGGCATGACCAGGCTAACTTTCTAGACCTGCCTGGATAGACCTCATGCACTGTCTTGCCAGGGAAAAGTGACTCCTGAAATGACCACAAACTAAAACTAAAATTAACACAAACTCTGATATTTATTACATCTTGCAGCATCACACTGAGAAAAGTCCCTGCTCAGGCCCTTTCCTGTGAGCCCGGCCTCTGAGCCGTGGAGCTGAGGCTGTGCAACTCGCTACACCCCCTGCCCCAGCTGAGAGACAGCAAGGGCTCAGTCCCCCCGGGCCACACACCCCTGCCCTTCAGGGCAGATCCCCCTTTTGAGGAGGGGGCACTTCAGCCTTACGGGAGACGATCCCTGTTCCTCCTCATCACCGGGTTTTTAATCTCACAGGAAGCTAAAGTCGGTGTGTCTCGGCTGGCACTCGGCAGGGGCTCTGAAAAGGGGTCTCTGAGCTAATACAAGCCATGCAAGTTCTTCCTGCCCTTTGCAGTGCAGTTGTAGTTGGCCTCGGAGGGCTTCAGCAGTCACTGCCTCAAATCCGATTTCTCAGGCTCTTATCTTTGAGACGTGCTGTACAACACCAGGAAGGTGTTTGCGGCCTGCGTCAGGACAGTCGAACAAGATCACAGGGCGATTGCAGAGCAACTAGCAGAGCTTTACATGATGCTCGTAAGATTTAGTTCTGGTTTACAGAAAACAGTGATTTTTTTTTTATCTTAGAAAGAAGAAAAAAGAAAAGAAAAAAAAAAAAGAGGGCATTAAACCTTGGATTGATTCATATGCATGAGGAAGTGACTTCAGTGCAGGCCCAGTGATGGGAAGAGCAGGGCGGGAAGTGTTTTAATGCGTATTTCATCTGTGCCCACTGCCAAACCCAGCTGCCACCAGCCAGTGTCCCCAGGCTGGGCTTTGCCCTGGCACAGCAGAGCACCTCCAGCACCACAGCATGGCCCTGGCATGGGAACCCAGGACAGGACCCACCCCTTGCTGCAGACAGCTACACCCCCCAAATGCCCTTCTTTGGCCTGATGTATCTCTCAGTGGGGAGCAGGGGCCCTCAAGCTTGCACCAACCTGAGGCGAGGCGAGGCAAGGTCAGGTGAGTGCTATGGGGTAACACCAAGGAAAACCACCATCCTTTTGCAGGCACCTCGCTGCTGGTCGGTGACAAAGCTGCACTGAATAAATCCCAACTTGGCTGGGCTATCTTCCCCCAGGTGAGTAACGCTGTTTCCCAAGAGCCTGGTGACAATATTTTTTCCTTTGGCAAAGGCTTTCTTTGGGATTCTTGTGCCAAAACTAATTTTTAACAGGTAGTCTTTTGTAGCCAACCTGCCAGTGCTGGATAAAGAGGGGACCAGGTCAGTGAGCACCCCCCGCCAGCAGAAGGGAACCCCACAAAAAGCCACTTTCTGCTCCCCTCAAAACCAGCCAGCCTGTTGGGTGTTGTGCTGGGTCTCCATCCCCAGCCTCACTGGTGGGACTTGCAGAGGCCACAAAGCAAATGAAAACTGCAAGTGAGCCACCTGCACGCCCAGCCCAGTGAGGGCTGGCTGGCTCTGTGGGTGTCAGCCCAGCAAGCCACAGCCACACCAGAGCAGCCTGGTCCTGCCCCAGCTGCAGAAGGAGCCTCTTCCCCAGCACCAAGGGAAGGGCAAAGACCAAAGACTAAAGACCAGTGGAAAAAAGAGAAGTAGCAGAAGACTCTGGTGGTTTGCTTGCCATATTTCTGTGCTTTTGTAGGCTAGTGCGTAACTCAGAGCTGGGCTCAGGCTGTGGGAGAGATGGGTCTCACTCTTACTGTGGTGCATGGTCCAGGGCCAAAGGGATGATGCCTAACCATACCCTATGATGCCACTTCCTTCCCAGGGCCCACATACCCCCAGGGCTCTCCAAGACCCCCAATACCACCATTCCCACTCAGACTCAGGCAGCATGAGGGCGTTGGGAGCTGTGTTACATGGGACCTCAGGGCACAACCTCACAACCTCAAGTGTTGGCTGTAACCCTGTAGCTGTTTTTAGAGCAGGGAGCTGCAGTCCAGCAGCTGGGTGCCCGCTGGCCAGTCATCCTCAGTACTTGCCATCTCCACACCTTTAGCAGCCCAACTCCTTAATGCACATACCCAGTCAGGCCAAGTAACACACAGGGCTGCGGATCCACGCACCATGCCAGCACACTCCTTGAGACAGAAGTCCAACATGGCTAAAGTGTCCCTGTACCATCATGGAGGGCAGCAGGACACCTCCCACCCACTTGCCTCTCTCTCCCTAGGCAGATGCAGCTGAGCAGTTGGGCTTTCCAGCCTGCTTCTAGATTGTCATGACATCACGATTTGACTCTGAATGACAAAGTCATCTGCATCTTTCTTGTGTCCTTTCATACTTTAAGCCTAATTTGAGCTAAAAGTCAATTATAATCGCTATTAGGTAGAATTTCTGTTACCATTAAGACATCTGTGCGTAGCTCCACATGTTCACAGGGGTTCAGCCCAGGGAAGCAGGTGGCTGTATGGGCAGTATGCCCTGGGGCCAGCCCCATGGCTTTGTTGCTCTTTTCCCTTGCTGGGAAGGGCTGGAAGGCAGCCGAGGCCCCCACAGCTCTGCCTGGGATGCAGGGAGACAGGATAGAGTGTCCCACATACTGCTGCTGCATGTGTGCTCCTGAGTGCGTTCAAGGGACCTTCCAGACAAGGGCTGGCAGGCACCAGCAGGGCTCTCTGTTAAACATTCTCCATTCATCACAGTGCCGTTTACATGCACACAGGAGCACCTAATGCCAACTGTGATGGGCACCTTTTGCCTTCCCACAGCCTTGGTGGGAGCACTGTCAGTCTCAAGCTGCTCCTGCCCTCAGCTCTGCAGCTCTCTGATATATGTGCCCATCAGAAGATGTGCCAGATGGCAGCCTGGGCACAGCAGAGGACCTCAGAAGAGCCTTCGGGACAGCCAGTGCAAGGCTTCCGTAAGCACAAACCCTACTGCTCCCAATAGCTACCTGAACTGGCCCCTGAGCCTCCCACCCGGCACAGCCTGTTTGTGCAGCAGGAGCCAGAGCACAACATGCCCCAGCAAAGTGGCCGTGGACACTGCTGGTTTTTCAGACCAGTAAAAAGGGAGAGTGAGGGGGGGTGAAAAAAGGCAGAAGGGGGAAACCATACTGGGGCTGCAAGGAGCAGGAAGGGGGATGGCCAGAGCCATCAGCATGCCCAGGCGTAGTGACAGTGGCAGCCCCCACTGCTGCTGTGTCCCTGACAAGAAACATTCATCGGGCTGGCTCTGGCCTGGCAGCGCTGCTGGCATTGCCATGGCACGCCGGAGAGAAACCCCCAGCTCTGAACGAGGCTTCGCATCCATCCAAATGCCAACGTTGTACAGGGAGCAGCTGGGATTGTACCATTAGATGGGGCTATAGTTAAAGAATTAGGATTTGTAAAGTGTATTTCGGACTCCCGACAGGACTTGTCTGGGGGCGGCAGGTAGGTATTGGCCATCCCTGCCCCCATCTCCCCATCTGCTGCGGGACAGATGAAGGCTTGTGGAATGTGGAGGCAAGGCAGGAGGGATGGGAGTCCCACAGAGCCCGTGGGAAGCTGTAGGTAGGAGAAGTTACCAAATTTGCCTGTGTCTATTCCTGTTGTTGCAAAATGTATTCATCCTAATTCCCCTGTAATAGCCCCTATTTTTTCCTAGTGCAGTACATAGAGCATAGAAATGGGAAAGGCCCCTGGAAAAGGCAGAGAGATGATGCCTGGTGCTCATCTGCCCATGGGCTCCTTTTTGGCTTATGGAAAGACTTGGCCTCATCAATTTCTGTTGTAGATCAGGTAATTGTCAAAGCTTCAAGTACTGGCTACATGCTTAGGGGGAAAAAAAAAAAGAAATCCAGCTGAAGACTTTGGAGCTCCAAAATGATATCAAGCCTGGTAGCCCCCGGGGACATCAACATATGCATGGCACTGATGGAGGGGAAGAGACATGGAGCAGACCTTTCCCAGGGTTTGCCAAGCCACAGCAAGACCCTTTGCCATGACAGCATCCCATTTCTACTTCCACACAGGCTCAGGTGGCTTCACGGTGCAGGAAGGGACATCAGAGGCAGAGGAGCAGGGCTGGCCCTTCCCCCAGCAGTGTTAGCATCTCTCCTACCACAGTACGGCAACTGCTGGATCATAAGCCATAAAACCAAACTGCTCTGTGCCATCAGGCTGACAAACACATCCCTCTTGATATTCCTTGCTTTCCAGCCCTTTCAGCCTTGGAGGACACGAGCACTCAGGCCTTCATCTGGGCTTCTGGTCCCACAGCTGCTCCTTTAGGGATAAAGAAAATGAAATTCTTCTCTTTTGTTATAATCGACAAGGGAAAGCCATAGACTTCAGATATATTTGTCCCACCCACTCCATCCCATCCCACCCCTGAGCCAGAGCTATCAGCGGTAGGAGCTCTGGTTAAGGCAATAGAGGAAGTGTGATGCCTGGGGCCAGGAGCACAGGCAAGGGAGGGGAGCATCTGCAGGAGGAGAATTAAATCCCTCCCTTACCTTAAGCAACAAGAAAGAAATTTTCCTTAAAGGTTGCTTTACTAGCAGGAGAACATGATCTTACTGTGCTTAAGTGACTATTGAACAATCTTGGGAAGCTGTTGCCCTCCCAGCAGCGGCTGGTGCCGCAGCTCATGCAAACAAACCTCACAGGCCCCCAGGAATTCTGTGCTTTAAAAAATCCCAGCCCTAAAACTGTAGTGTTGAGGCTGACTCTTCATTTCTTTCTACAGCAGGAGAAGGAAACTGGGAGCAGCCTCAATTCTAGCTGAAGCAAGGGGAAGAGGGGTCCTCCTGGGGCTATAGGGTGAGTATCTTCCCTTGATAGGGGCATGCAGAGACCTGGACCTGCTCTCACAGTGCACAAGTCAACACTCTGGAAAGGGCTCAGAAGCTTTAAATGTTTATCTGAGGCACTGGGGGATTCCAGTTTTCAAGTCTTCTTATTTTTTTGCTCACTAAGGCATAGTGCTTACCACACAAGTCAGGTCAAGCAGGACAGGCTGCTGCCCAAAACAGGTCATGGTGCAAAAACATTGGCCACAGTCTTTTCTTTGTGTCTCCAGATTTGCCACATGTACTTGGGCACTTGGGGGTGTTTCCAGAGCACCAGCTAGTCCAGAAAGTTATTTTATTTCCTTTTTTTTTTTTTTTTTTTCCCTTTAATAATTGACCATTTAATCCCAAACAAAAGAAACCAGAGGAAAAGCCACAATGCTCTCAGAAAGGGACAGGATTTTGGCAGCACTGGCAGCATGCCACCTCCCATTATTTATGGAAATAAAGCTATTTAGCCGTGTAGAAGAAGGAGTCAGGCCCTCAGCCTGCACTCAAAACCCCTCTGCACCTCTGCCACCTAAAGGGGAGGACATTCTGCAGAGCAAGGGCCACCTTGGTCTCAGGGAAGGATGGAGCAGTGTGGCCAAAATCTTCCGTGCTTCACCAGGGACAGCCCTATCAGTGCCTGGGCATACCCATATCACCCAGAATAACACCAGCTATTAAAGAAACCCAGCCCTTTCCATCTTTTATAAATTATAAATGACCAGCTACAGACCCAAAAAAGGAGCACAGGGCCGTCCAAGTCAGCAGCACATGCGCCTGGCTGGGGGTTGTGAGCAGGAAATAAATAGGAAGCAGAGACAAAGAATTTCCGCAACATCCCCCCAGACCACTTCCCGCACGTGAGGAGCCAGGAAACATTGATGGGAGAGATGCCCAGCCTGGGCTGAGCAGGGCCGGGGCCCCAAACAACCTCTAGGGAAACAGATTAAAGCATGGGGAAATAATGGAACCTCACAGCCCACAGCCACAGTAAAAAATCCCACCCGATGTGTCAAGAGCCCTGGATTTGGGACTGATAAACACATATGTGTTACACCCTAGAAAAGAGATGGACCAACATCTCCAGAATTCAAATCTACATCCACTCCCAGCAGCAAAACACCTCCCAACAGCCTGGTGAGGAGCCAGCCATCCACACCACCACCCATCCCCTGTGAGCTTGTAGGGACCCTCATTTCAACAACCCCGTTAGGTCCAGGAAGAAAAGAGAGACGCAGGTTACTCATAAGTAAGGTTGAGAACGACCATGCATGGATAAATAACTTGTCCACAACCCAAGGGTCAGAAAAGCTGGAACCCGAGGACATGCTTTTTAATTTCTTGTGGCAAGCCAGGAGGAGTTGGAAGCCACCTGGTGCAGTTCCTCGCATCCAACAGCACCAGGTGGCATCTCGCATGCCCCAAAACCACTGCTGACCAATGAACAGCTTTCAGGCAAATCATATGTAGCATTTTTCCTGCTTCTATGGAAATGTTGGGATTTACTTGCACTGTTAGGAAGCAGCACTGCCCAGCACGTTCATATCCTGACCCCCCCACAGCCCTGTCTGCTGCGGGCAGTGCCTGCGGCTGTCAAGCCCTGATGCAGAGGCAGGGCCTGGCATTACAAATATTTGACCCTTAGATGTTGTAAAGGTGTGCTGTGTGAGCATCATCTACTCTGGTTAGTGCATGTACATCTGAAAAATTGTGACTGTTTTTTGCCTTATACTGAAATTATGCTCATTTTATGGGCTGTTTTGAGGTTCTTCTGTTTTGTGTGTTTGGCGACCCTCTGCTCAATGCCACTAACTTAAAGATTTCATTGGGGTTTGTTATATAAACTTCTTCCTATCAAACTATAAAGGCTTTTTGTTTTGGTTCGGTTTTTCCAGTTTATTCCCACTAACCAGGTTCACTTTACTCAGAGTCCTTACATTTCACTGGTGGCCAAATGCATTGACCACTGACATCAGGAGCATCTCTCACATGCAGGGTGGGACTAGCTGACACCATTAAAGGCAGCAGGGCACAGTACAAAACTGTGACGTGGGATTATGCCTTTTTATTTTTTCCCTGATTTGTTTGATGGTAGACGATTAATGCCTGTAGACGAAAGTGTTTCATTAGACAGCTCATTAGTTAAACATGCTTGTATGTATGATTTCTCCTGTCCCCACACATGTGACAAAGGGAGCTGATGAATCTATGGGAATTATTTAAATCACTCGCATCCCACACCTAAGACTTAAATATCCTGACAGGCAAAGGAGCATTAATACCTACAACTTCCTGGCATTATTCCAGTGTCGCTACTGTATACCAAAATATTAATAAGCCCTACGGCAATAATGGTTCACATTTTAGGCTAGTTAAAAAAGGCTGAGTTTTTTAAGCATTAATTTGTCAGGAAGATGACAAGATCATATGCGTTGTCAGAAAAGTAGCTCATTAAAGCTGCCAGCATCCAAATACTTGGCCATAAAGCATAAAGCAAGGGGACTGCTCTCGACAGCAACTTACTGCAACATTGCAGCGGGAGGGTCACAGATTGGCTGAGAGGGAATGGATGTATGGCAAGAGGCTGGGATCTTCAGCAAAATGATCTAGGATCAAGTGAAAGCGATGACATTTCAGCTGCTTGGATTTGCTCAGCCTATTGGCCAGGACGTGCCAACCGTGAGCTGACAAGATTTGTTGCCTTATGAGTGGTCCCCTTTTCCTTCACACTATGAACAGCAAAGACGATCAACATGGTTAAGTCCTGTTTTTAACTATGAAGATGCAATTGACCCCAGATGTGTGAAACCTCACTAGCGTATAGCCCCTCCCCATATCACCTCTAAGGCATCCACCCATACATACAATTGAGACAAGAAGAGGTGAACCACGATGGAAAGTGCTCCCCCCAGGGCTTTACTCAGTGACTGAAGGATACCTCAAAATTTCATCTTCAAGAATAACCCTGACTATTGTAAAATACAACACCCCGATGCTGCAGTTGTGCACATTTTCAGCAACTACATTGCACTCTTCTTACACCCCCTGCACCCAAGGCATACATTTAGTTTTGAAGGATCACATGCCGCATCTTCAGTGGTCAGTTAGCAGGCGCGGAGGTCCTTGGGGAGAAGAAAAATAAATCTGGAAACGTGATTTGCGCTGGTGCATTCCCCTTGTGTGCGAGGGAGGGGAGCAGCCCCAAGTAGCGGCAGCTACGTGAAGACCTGGCAGATGCCGCAGCTTGGACGCCTGTCATAAAGAGAGGTCCTAACTCTGCTACTGGTCCCAGTGGCACTACCCCTCTTGGTCACTTGAGGGCAGAGTCGCGCACTTAACCGTTTCTAAATAAAACTGAAAGTTGCCCTTTCTAAGCTCTTTCTGAATTTCATGGTCTCTGCCGCTCTCCATGAGCCCCAGCACTGTGTCAAGGGTGTGCTGGGACTGGGATGGGGCGATGGGCTGCCCCAGTGCCAGATGGGCACCCTCCCTCCCCCATCTCACCCCGAGATTCACATTATTTGGCATGGGACAGCACCATCCACTGGGCAGGCACTTAGTGCCATTGCTTGGTAAGGGCAATGAAGTTGCTCCTCACACACAAGGAATGCTGAATTGAAGACAAGCCTGTAGCTTCCACTGCAGCTCCTGCCTCAGGGCGGGGCTCCCCATGGGGCACCGTGACCTTGTGACAAAGTGATCCTCCCAGGAAAGTGAGTCTGAAAAACCAGTGGTTTTACCCACAGGACTGCAGAGATGGATCCCAGAAGGGCTGCCCAGGACCTCACAGCAGGCAGCCGAGCCACCTTCACCCACCTCCCAAATTTTCATGTGGACCCCATTGCCTCTGTCCTCTCTGTGTCCAGCACCCCACCTCCTCCCAAAGCATACTCACCTGATCACGCACTTATCATCCATGTGTCCAACAACTCCTGCCCTACTCAGTGGCTGCTGCTGGGATGCAGGATTCTGGGATGCTGGGATGCTGGGATGCTGAACTGCCAGGTTTTGCTGAGAACTTTTCAGTACCCAGGAGGAAAAAAGAGGAGGGACGGGAGTGCTGGTGAAAAATAGGACAATGGCAAAGTTCTGTTATAGCCACAACACCTAGTTATTAAGGAGAGGCAGGGAGAGGCAACATCTTTTATAAGACCAATTTATAGTGTTGGGAAAACAGTCTTATGGGCACAGGCGCCCTCTCACAGGAGAATATATGTGCTTCCTCTCGGGCAACATCCATTAAAGAGATGTATTTGGATGGGATGGTGAGAAGCAGCAGCACAAAATCCTAAAATAGACACGACAATGCTTCTTTCTGTCTGGCTCAGTTTGCACCAGAGTTTCTGCTGCTCCTCTAGCAACATGCCCAAGAAGGGATGTCTTCCCCTCTGACCCCCATACCTGGCTCCGTCCCAAAGCTGGCCCAGCACAGTGGGCACAGGCTGCAGAGCTCTTTCTCTGTGCTGTGCTGTCATTTCTGGAAGCTTTATGCAAACAATATACCCCTCACATGGCTTTCATGCTTCTTACGGTCCCTTGTCAGACCTTGCAGTGTGCATGTAAATTCAAGTGATGCCTGTAGCAGGAAATTTCACAGCCCAAGGGGTAGGAAAATGTTCAGGAAAAACCCATATCACATGTCAGGGAAATTAGGGGAGAGTGGGAGGAGAAGGTGATAGGTGCTAAATTCTGACTTACTTAGGAAGTCAGGCAGACAACAGAGTGAGCAAATGCAGATAAGCAATGCAATGCAACTAGAGGGCCCTAAGGGGGATCACAGACCCCCTGGGGATGACATCCAGCTTTCCTTTCCCAACCCTGTCTCACTGAGCTATATAATTTATTTTGTGGTGGCTTTTTTAAACTCCGTTCCAATATCTGTGATTCCTGGCCCACTCCCTGCTGCCACCATCAATCCTTGCCCACCAGAACCTGCCAGCCTCAACCCAGCAGGCAGCAACACCTCGGCCATGTTCATACATGAAAGACTTGGCACACTCCCTGCCACACTCGGGCAAACCAAATATTCTTTCCTTTGATTTGTTTCAGACATACCAGCCATAAACCTCAGCCACTGGCCTCCTGTTTTCGTTTGATGAGACTGGCTCAGAGGAAGGAAGGGATCCAGCTTTCACTGTGCTGGGCAGCCTCGGCACATCTGCTAAGCAAATACCCTCAGTTTCTCCCCTCACTACTCAAAATCATCCTCTCATCCCTTCATCCACTCCTTTTCAGCCCCAATTGTCGGGTTCTCTTTCCAAGTGTTCAGCACCGGGTGCTCTGGTAAAGCTTCAGTGGCCTTTGCCATTACTGGGTTCAAGTCACCACAACATCCAGAACCCAACCAGGTGGGTACTGGGATGGCTGCTGCCCTCAGGAGAACTGACAAAAGGACAAGCTCCTGTGAAAACATCCTCCTGGGCTTGAGGTATTCCAGACTTTGGAAATCGAGCCTTATGTTCTGCAAATCACCTTTTTCCCTGTGTGCAGGCACCCCATTACCTCTCTGAATTGACTCAACAACCCAGGCAGCTTTCCTCCCAGATGAGTCCTTTACCCCCAATTCTTATTGTCTTATTGCTGAAAGAACAGAAAACTGCCCAAAATGCCCCCGTGCACACCAAGTAGCCAACCCCATCTCCTTGCTAAACTCTTCAGTATCACTGCTCCCAAGAGATGTGTAAGAGGCAGGAGCAATTTTCAACTACATTAGAAAAGTAATCAGTCAAAGGGGTTTTTGTTGGTTTTGGGTTCTTTTAACTTTCCCTTCTTCCTCACTTTGTAAACTGTTTATTCTTTTCTGAAATGTGGAGATGGGAGAACAAACTGAAGCTGAGAAAGCTGTTTGCCTCCTTCAGTGGGGTCTGAAATGAGTCCCTTATGCCCAGTGAAGCTGCATAGGCTTATTGAGTGGATCCAGGGACACTGTTCCACGTGGACGTAGGACTATGGAGAAACCTCAGTATAGGAAAAACCTTTTAATATGATGTGAAGTTGAAGCATTTACCCAAAACAGCTTCCACCATTGTCATCACGACTGATGCTCTTTGATTTTTTTTCAGCAGCTGAGCAGAGGAAACCATCCTGGTGGCTGTCACTCCCGTGGCATCCTGTGAAACACAGACTCTGCCTGGGGCAGCCCTGAGATAATTTTTCACTATGAGCATCCCATTGTGATAACCATTGTGCTGCTACTGAAAGGAAATTTTTTTCTTATGAAGCATGAGGATTAAAGCAGTTCTGCTCTGTGATGGATTTATTCTGGAACAGCCTGAAAAGGGCACCACTGCCCTTCCATTTTCTTCCATAAAATACTCAGAATTTACCACCCTGCCGCACAGATGCTCTGCCCTCCAAATAGCTCTCGGCTATAATTTTGACTACTGTCTTTCTTGTACCTACACAGAAGTCATTTGTGCTGTTAAAACAACTTAAATAGAAACATGAGGGGTTATTTGAGCAACTGTTTGCATAGATGAAGGTGGGAAGGGGGTGATTAACCTGGAATGGAGAACATGCGTACAGCCCAGGTGGACTGGTATGTATAGCCTCCCCAATTAACTAGAGCACATTTACACATTAATTAGCTCTTGCTTTGCGCCTAGGAATCCTTGTTATATTAACAACGCTTATTACAGCCCTCTGTCAATAGGACATTTCCCCATTGGTGCTGCCTGTGGGTGAGGGGAGAGGTGTCTGGATGGATGCGATAAAAGGACCAAGAGCCAAGATGGCTCAGCTCATTCTTAGGGCTGTATTTCTACCACAGAGATGCTGTGTAACCTCGGAGAATAATAACAACAACAGACAATAATAAGCCTTTCATAGAGGGAAGTTATGAAAAATTGAGCTGCTTCTGTGAGAAATAAATATGAAGGAGAGTAGCTCAAAGGAAGGTTAAAACAGGCAGCTCAGGTGTGACAGAGCCTGATAACCCCTAAGCTTCCAGCACATTCTTTCAGCATTTCTTCAGTGGCTCTAAAGTGTCCCTTAGCCCTTTCTGTCTCTGCAGCTGGAGCCAGCTTCACACACGCTGAAATATGCTGGGAGGGAGCATCCCTCCAATCCAGCCAGCAGCTCAAGAACAGCTGTTAGCGCTGAATTCACAGGCTGGCGTCGCAAACGCAGAAGGTTTGCAAGGGCATCATTGGCTGTTATGGAGGAGAGAAAAATCATCCTCTTCTCCTTCCTTCTCTTTTCTGCCTGCCTGAAATGAGGTCTAGATACGGAACATCTGCTTAACGTACCAGTCAAGCAGGGACATGCTCTCCTCCCTGTTTATTGCAGAGCCACAGTCACAGAAAGCCTAGTTTTGATGTATAGCCTGGAGACACACACGTGGCTCTGGCTTCCCAGATGGAGCTGCAGTGGGGCAGGAAAAGGAAAGCAGCAGTGAGAAATATGGGGATGCAGGGTACGGCACAGCATCTATGGAATAACTGAAACCATCCGCCAGCATGTATCCTCCAATGGCACCCGCAGGGCCAAGTGGATGCTGCCTGCCCTAGCTGGGGTTAGTCTCTGTCTTCTGAAATCAAAGCCTGGCATCACCCAGGTACGAGGAGACTCCTCCGTCACAGTGGAGACACAGTAGCAGACATCAGTGCTGAGTTCGCTTAGCAAAGTATAGTGACAAAGAGAGAGTAAATGGCCTGTTGCATGCTGATTTCCCATGAGAATCAATTAACTGTAGTTAAAAAAAAATATATTTTTAATGTCATAATTTTCAACTGTCATGGGCTGATTTCAGTCACAAAGTTGAGCTAAAATCCTCAGTTAAGGTGTTAGTTCCTCATCAAAGAAAAAAAAAAAAGGGAAGGGTTGTAACAGTTCAGCTACTGCACAGCCCTGTACCAAACAGAGACACAGGAACTGGCACAGGTGACACCAAGGGCAGGTCTAATGCTAAAAGAGTGTTATGAGCATTTCATTAAATAAAATATGCTTATTTAGCTGCCTTTAAATCAGGTGGGTGTATTTCCTGCTGTTTGAATTCAGCAGTGCAATAATATCATTATTAGCATCTAGACTAGCATTTAAAGCAACAGGGAGCTCAGCGGTCTTGCTGAAAGCAGATTTCCATCAGCAAGAGTGTGCTTCTCTTGGAGCTGCCCAGGAGAGACCTCTTCTAATACTCCCACCTGTATTCTGGCTCTGCCAACAGTGGAGCATCTATTCCAGCTTTCACAGGACCTGTAATAGGAGGAGGGGGCATTTGGGGGGCTAAACACTTCACCTCCAGGGTGAACCTCACATAGTGGTTGTTGGCTCTTTGGAGCATATTGCAAACAGTAACAGTCCTCCCAGCACCACTGCAAAGGCATAAAAGCAGCGTCCTCATTTTAGGAGAGAAAAGAGAAGTCCAGAAGTCATGTAACTTGCCCAGAGCTGTTGAAAAAGTCATTCTTAAGGCAAGACCAGGAAGGGAAAGCCTGGTCCCAGGATCACAAAGCAAATTTGGGTGTCTGTCTGCCCACTGCTGACTGCATCTCAGGGCAGTTCTTCCCCAGTTCTCATCTTGGGCTTGTTTGTGTCTCCACCGCACTTCTGCTCCACCCTGTGGTTTGTTGTACTTGGTTCTGGGTTTATTTGATACAGAAATGCTTCCAGCACGCTCCTCCTCAACCTGTGAAGCACTAGTCACAGCTGTGGCATTGTATAAGTACTGATGGGTAGAGGCTTGATTAATTTTATTTAATTTTAATTTAATTTTAGCCTTTGCCCCAAAGCTAGAGTTCAGCATCTTACTAAGTTTCACCCAGGAGCTGAGGTTTCACACTGTGGTCCAGCAGCTCCCAGCATCCAAGGGATTTAGCAACAGGTACCATTTAAATCTTCTCAACACTGGTAAAAAAGCAGCAGCATCTCAGGACCAACGTATCATAACTAAACCAACTGGAGGTGCAGTTGGTGCCAGGCTACATCCTGAGGATGACAGTAGCATGGTGGTGCTAAATAAAGGCAGTTCTGTGTGGTGCCAAATGGCTTACTGTGGACCTTGTCTGCTCCCTGTTTACCTTGCTTAAAAGCAAGCTCCAGACTGTGTCCAATATTTCTCCCACCTGGCAAAGCCTGCCTAAGCTGTTTTCAGGAAGAAGAGTGGTACGGATGTGACTGGGAGTGAGATACAAAGAAAAATGAGTGGAGAAGCACTGGTGTAAAACAGGATTTCAGAGCTCAGGAATCACAAACACAGCTCACACCATCCCACCCACACTATTTCCCAGTATCTGGTAGGCAATGTTTTGTTGCTCTGCAAGCCATGGGTGGGCTTGCCCTGGACACCTGCAGTTGTTGCAGGCATGAGACCTCCATGGGCTGTTCCCTTGGATGGCCAAGAGGAGCAGACATCACCCAGCCACTTGGCGAGAGGTTGGTAAGGTGGTTGCTGGGGGTGTATAGGGACCATTTGCTGATAACCCTAAGCCCTAATGGGTCCAGGGCTAGGACCAGTTTCAGCTGAACCTCACAACCAGTACACATACCTTACATCAAGGGTCACCTCTAGGTGTTACTAATACTACCTTAGCCAGGCTGTCTGGGGATGAAGCTGTTTTACTGGTAAAGCATCAAGAAGGTCATTTCAGCTTGGTGTTTCACTTTACTGGTAGCCCAGAACTAAAACACTTTTCCTACCAATTTCTACCTTTTTTTTCATGCGACGGAGACCTTTTGTGCAGGTTTAACGGTTTAATAGCACTGCCTTCCCCTCGTGTATCAGGCAGGGACATGGAGGCAGAGTGAGAAATGACATCTACTTGCACAAGCTCAAGTTTGAGCAACTATATGTATGTTTCTTAAGCTAGAAGAGGAAAGTGTAGGTAGTTCTCCTGGTCCTCAACTGAAGTTGCCTTCATCCACCTCACAGTAAAAACCACAACTACGCAGCAAAGCCTTTGCTGGCACAAGAAACCACATCGTTGTGTGATGTCAAATCAACCCAGGAGCCTGCTGAAACTGGACGCTTGCTCTGTCACCGCCTGTATTGTACCCCAGTCCTCCCCTCCCTTGCACACCATCTCTGCAAGGTAGAACCGGAGGCACACACCTTGACTCTGAGCTGCTCTGCAGGAAACATGTTGGAATCTCAATAGGACAGCAGGCTGTTAGAGAAAGGAAATGAATCTTCTAGCATCTCATGAAAGATACCGAAGAAAGGAGGTCGTCATTAGGACTGTGCTGCATCTGCCTCAAAAATGCAAAGGCAGCTCCTGAAGGAAGTAAGGGGAGGGCAGGAGAAAGCGGGTACACGCAGGATAGGGTGAGAAAACACTGCTCTCTGCATTGCAGCACATCACGTCCCCTAAAGAAAGTGCCTGGGCTGGCCCATGGTGGCTGTAGCCTTGGGAATAGCCACGAGCTCCATGGTTTTATTAGTGTCAGCATAATACCCTGTACCTCTGTAAAAATGTCTCCTCTTTCTGAAGGATCCACTTAACTTTCACTTCTTAGTAATAAAAAAAAAATAAATTCCTGAAAAGGCAACATTGACAAGTACAACTAAGGCAACTTACCTTTATCAGCCCTCCAGAAAAAAAACCCAAACAAACCAAACAAAATGAATATATAGATATATAAAACTAGCAGCAGCTTTCTGTCATAGTACTCAATTCCTCTCACCTTGTGACTTTGGTATGAGTTTGAGGAGATGCTTTTTAATATGCTTAAATGTACGTTTATAGAAAAAAAAAAATTATCATTTGAGCCCATAAAAGGTATCTGCCTAACCTCATATGCTTAAATAATTACGTATTATATTTTATGTGTGCATATATACTTATATAAAAATAAAATAATATTCCTAATATTATATTTACATTAAATATAGTCTTAAATGCATTATTTCTATAATATATACTTAATATATTATTTATTTATAATATGCTTAGAGTAAATCATGCATATTATTTCAGCATATTAGAAAGCATCTGTCAAACCTCATACCACAGAAGGATGAGGGGAATCAAGTACTATGAGGGAAGGATGCTGCCAGTTTGAGAGGACATGGCCTTAGCCGGCCAAGTCACTTCAGCTGCAGTGGTACCTGCAGAAATAAGGCCTCTCTTCTCTGCCACACAAAAGGCCAGGAGCTGGGTGGATGTGGTGGCAGGAGAGGGAGGCGAGGGAGTCTGTGCATGAGGAAAGATGTACCCGCTGCTCCTTTCTGACAGGGTGTGTAGCAGTGTTTCTGGTTTACTGATTTTAGGTGGGTAGGGAGCAGGAAGGCTACAGAGGTGTCAGAGGAGCAGGGTGATATAGCAGGGAAGGGAAGGAGCTTTATAGCGAGAATGTAATTATGCCTTTCTTGTCTGTAGAAAGAGCACACAAGTCATGTTGACACAGAGTTTGAGTGACCCACGTTTCCCTGTATTCAGGGACATAAGCTCACTGCTTCCCATGCTGGGAGCACGTGCCCTGCCTGCACAACAGTTGGGCAGGAGGGAGATCAGAGCAGCTGCAGGGAGCAAGGTGCCAAGGTCAACAGCCCCCTGGTACTAGCATCATATTTTACAGGTTTTCCTCTAGCTCAGGTAACTAAGACCAGGGGGATGAATTTGGGGCTCACAGCAGCAGGCAGTGGAAGCAGAGCAGCTCCTTGTCAGCGTGGCAGGGAACAGATGTGTTTCTATGGAGCTGTTACGCCCCGGCTCCACGATGCTCCTGGGTGCACTCTAACCGCTATCTGCACCCGTAGCCAGATTTTTTTACATTACAGATAGCAGCTACTGTGTGGTGTGCTCTGCTAGCAATAGCAGCCACAGCTTAAAAATAGATTACTGCACTGTTGTGAACTCAAATGCTCCCCTATTAGTGTTTATTTTATTAATTTATTGAATAAACACCAGCGAGGTTAGATACTGTCTGTGGCTTGGGTTTCTTTTTTTTTTTTTTTCCACAGCATTCAAAGCAATTACTTTCATGAAAGCAAATGGTCCATTTAGTTGGAGAATCTATAAGGCAGAAATGAGATCAGATTCCTGAACAGATGTGCCCTCCTCTAGAGGGATTCAGTGTCTGTGAGGCTTCAAGCTGACACCAGGCAGAAAACATCTCTTAACTTCACTATGTCTGAGCTGCACGGCAGAGCTGGCAGTTATATCAAAGAGCCAGCAAAACAAGGGCAAGTACCCATCAGTTTAAAGCAATTTGTGCACCAGGGAATGGAAGGGAGGAATGACACCTTTGTCATGGGGATGGGGCTAGTACCACCAAAAAAAACCAACCCCCAAAAAAACTTACCCCCCAATTCACTAAAATGAGTCCCTCTTTGTCAACAACCCAGGCAAAGAAAAATGCTCTTCCTCATTTTTTGCACACAGAGAGCCAGAGAGTGTAGGGCTAGAGGGAGCCAATGATAACTACTGCAGGTTCACACATCGTGTAACGCTTTCCCTTGGTCAGTGCTACGTGTCACAGGAAACACCTGAGATCCCCACCCAGGCCAGTCCCAGGTCAAGTCAGGAGCAGGGCACAACTCCCTGGTATCAGTTCAGCAGCCACCATAGGAATTAGCACTTCTAGCAACAGCTCAGATCGTGCTCTGGGAGTACAGCAAAGCCCTGCTGACACAACCGGCCTCAACTGTGCCAGTCATCTCCTGGATGACAGTGCATGCACCCAAGGCAGTAGCCCTCAAACCAACACCCTGGACGTCACCCATTGCTCACGCCTGGCTGGTAAAGTCCCAGCTTTCACTGTGTCCTCCTGGGAGAGTAGCACTTGCATTGGCCTGGCAACCCCTGCGCTCCATTCACCTGCCCACAACCGGCTGTAGAGATTTCCCTTCCTTTGTGCATCTTCTCTGGCCCATGCCCCCAGCCTCAGTGGGGTGCAGATGGAAGAAGGCACAAAGGAAAAGCCATCATCCACTCACCCGTGGAGACAGTCCCTCCGGGCAAAGCACATCGGCAAGCCAGCACACAGAAGCTTGTATGGCTGCTGCCAACTCCCTACCCACTCTGCAGCTAAGCCGAAGCCTGAGATCTCAGGGCTATGTATGCTTCAGCCTGGCAACTCTCCTGCGCCCCGAATTAGCAGGCACGGAGACTGTTTGAAGTCACTCCAGCCGTTAGATGTAGGGACATGCAGCCCCTCAGCAGTAACCGGTCCTGGGGATGCGCCCAGCTGGGATGCCCATCCTGCCATCCACAATTCCTGCTCGTGCTCCTCGCGGCTGGCATCCATGCCCATGTGTTCGCCTGGCAGCCTTCCCACCCACAGGCTGTTTGACAGGGGCTCAGCTGCCAGGCAATGATGCATTTAGACAGGAGGCCTGAGCAGGACCGTAAATACCATTTCTTCGGCCTTCCTCCTCCAGTACAGGGGAAAGAACACAGTATCTCTCACCTGATGACTGCTCTGTTGTCTCAGGCCGTCCTCTCCTCAAAGCGGTCCACAAGGCAAAGGCAGAGGAGATAATTATACTCCTCACCAACTTCAAAAGACACTAAGGAAAACTCAAAAGTAGTTGAACTTGCAAAATCTCTCACAAATCGACGTTGACAGGAGAGGGGAGTCAACTACTCTAGTTATTCAGGAGCAAAGTGGGACAGGGGCAAAACCAAGGGTTAACAGCTATCACCGAGGCATATGGAATTAGCTCACAGTCACTGCGGGATGTATAGGCAATAGATGTTTTCCAGTTGAGTTTTACTTGGGACACTTCCATGAAATAGCATATACAGAAATGCAAACATCATGCAATGAGGTGGTGAGGATAGGCTCTTGTCAAGGTAGGGAGAAAAGGACACGCAGTCCTAACACCATCAGGAGATAAAAATGGTTTCCAGAGCTGCAGGGATGTGAGGGGTTTTCATTTATTTATTTATTTATGCATTTCCTTTTTCAGGCTTCCCCCCCCTTACATATTTCTGACTTCACAGGAGTTCATAGTAACATAAAGCACCCCTGCTGACAGAGATCCTGCTGTGTGTAATGGCATGCCTATGCAAGGAAATGAGGGGGATGCTGTTGGCAGGGGACAATACAGCAGAGAATACGTGCTCACGTCTGAATCGCAAGCTACATATAGCCCTACAAACATGTTATCAAGGGAGATGGACAGAAATCTAAGCTTTTTTTTTTTTTTCCCTCTCTCACAAGAACAACTATGATGCTGACTTGGAGAGCACACACTGTACCTGCCTTTGACCCCATTCTCATCCTTTTGGGGGATTTTGCCCAAGTGTCTGGATCTTCAGTGTTACTGCTGCAAAAGGAGAGTAAGCATCATCAAGGAAAAAGCACAAAGCTTCTGTGTAAATCTGTGAGTATTCCTAAGCCTCAGCATTTAGCAGCCATTTCTCACGATTAGACAACAGTCACATTTAAATAAACAGTTTCTTATGTATTTATTTAGTCGTGATCATGTAACAGGTAGTATTTCCAGGGATGACAGACAGAAGGCAACCAAAAAGACCCGCACACAGCTACAACTCAGGTTGTGCTTCCCCAGTGATTCAGAAGTATTCCACCATTGCCAGGCATACATAAAAAATTCTTAGATAAAGACAAGGCAGTACCTTTCTCCTACAAGGATAACATCTCTTGTTGGGGTTTTTTCTCTGGGGTTTTTTTGTATGTTTCGGGGTTTTTTTGTTGTTGTTGGTTTGGGTAGGTTGGGGGTTTTTTTTAATTATTCTTATTTTAAATTTTATTAAAATCCCCATGCATGGGCCAGAAAGATGAGAACGGGTGATAGGAATCAGGAAAAACAAACAAACCAAAACCAAACACATATACACACGAAAACCAAACCATGTCCTTACCTGCATGTCTCGCCTCCATTTTGCTTCTCCATTTAATTGCTGACATTTCAGGGGCTCCAGTCTCATCTGGAGTAGATACTTGGCTGTACACTAGAAGTCTTCTGGCCCTACTTTTTTCTCCTCCAGGTAGCAGGGGAGGGATGCATTATAAGTAATAGTTATCCAACGATATGAGACCAGGCAGTAAGGGGGTGGTTGTCTGCTCCCCCAACCAGGCAAACACTGCTTGAAATACAACCCTCCGAAGAGGGCTCATGCTATGCTGAAGCACCTTTCCAAAACTTACGTAAAAAGTAGTAATTTTTCATAGTTTGTGGTTAATTTTTTGACAGCTATTTCTTGCCTTAATCAACTAGATGACAGTAGCATTCCTAAACAGAAACCAGACAGTCCTGTCGCATTCCCTTGAGATGTTTTTGGTGCACATACTGTTTTCTATAGCAAGTGTTTAGCCTCTGCTACATGCACTGCTAAGCATCATATGTTTTTAATTCAGAGAGACAATATGAACTGGATTAGGTACCATCTGATCAAATTCAGTGGCTTCCATTAAGGAGCTCAGCCTACGCAGTTGTAACAGTCCCTTTTCAATTCTGCTGTTTGTAGATGTAGTGTTTTTCACACACCGGGCTAGTTTTTTGACATTGTATTATCCAGGTCAGAAGATAACAAAACCTCCTCACATTTAAAAAAAAAATCAAAAAATTTAAAAATATATAAACAGTGGCTTTTTGCTCAGTAACATACTTTATGTTTGTAGGCAAACCTCCTGTAAACAAATCTGCAACATCCAATTAGTGAAAAAAAAGAAAAAAAAATCTCATCACTGAGGATGACACTTTATACATGATGATGGAAATAATACACAAGTAAACGCTGAGCAAACAGCTCCCCAGTACCAACAGGGAGATCAGGACGAGGGGAAGAAAAAAAATACCAACCAACAAAAACAACCAAAAACCATCCAACAAATGTTCCTGACACTAGAATTCTTCTTCTGAATTCAAGCCTTTGAAGTAAAGTTATATGAAAAGCGTTTTTAACTCCTTACTCATTATGAAGACCAAGAAAAGTTGTGTACATTTGTTTGCTTTAGTAAGAAACAAAACTGCAGTAAACAATGCAATCAACATCTTCGATCTCAACACAGCCTGTACTTCATTAAACTGAATTATTTTGTCCTTTATAACATGTATGTGATAAGCTGGCTTTAGGTCTTTGTTTTAGATCTGTATGCTAACAGCTGTATTTACTTGCTATGTTCTCTTTCTATTATATCAATAAAATTAAAATTTAATATTACACTGCAGAAGATAAACTGAAGTAACCCATCATGGAATCTCAAGAGAGGCAAGTGTGGCAGCAAAAGCTGGTATTAGAATGGTAGTCCAGACAAGTGTTTGGATCAAGGATATTGTGAAACTGAACCTAAACTATATAATGCTAGGAAATGGATAGTCCTACTCTCCTGTCTGCTTTATCACTTCAGATCAGATATGCCCAGTCACACTAATTGGCTAATTGACCAAAAACAGCAGCACGGGATGTATGTGTGAGAGACACACTAGTTTCTGTCGCATCAAGAAGTGGATTCAGATCATTAAGCGATCACAAAACCCCATGGAAGTCAGAGGGCAAGAATGCATGTGCTCGACAGTAATCCCAAAATACAAAATGAATCTCAAAAATTCACCAGTGTAAGAGACTGTTGGTGACCAGTTATTTTAACAGAGATAGTTGTAGTTATTCTCCTTCTTGAACGAGATGGCACTAATAATTTCAAGTAGGAGCTACAATCTCTCATAGAGCAGACATTAATTAATCTGGTCCCTGGACAGTAGCATCACCAATAGCTACTGCCAGATGGGATAAAGGGCTGGAGGAACCCAGCTAAGCAGTGTATCACTTAAACTTAGGTACACTGATAGCTACTTTATATTCAGCAAGTTATTTTCTAAAGAAAATTTGAAATGCTGGGTTAAAGTTTCGTGATAGTCAAGCTCTCAAGAAATACCAGTTCAATCTTATACAGCCACATGAGAGAGACCGGTTTTGTATTTACCCTTGAGAAAATAGCAAGTAAATACAGCTGTTAGCATACAGATCTAAAACAAAGACCTAAAAACCAGCTGATCACATACACGTTATAAAGGACAAAGTAATTCAGAAATTGAAATGTGGACATACATGCAATGATATGCCTTAAACAGACATTCAACCTTTGAATATGTTCATCTCTAACAAGTAAGGAGCCATGTCTCGTCCAGCCCTTCACCCACTACTGTTGAACTCCTTCCCAGGAGGATGTCCACATGACTACGACTTGTTTCTATTATTCAAAATCTCAGCTGCAACTGAACT
Source organism: Actenoides lindsayi (assembly GCA_025331215.1). NCBI lineage: Eukaryota > Metazoa > Chordata > Aves > Coraciiformes > Alcedinidae > Actenoides > Actenoides lindsayi. Next base: position 8,429 of record WTSP01005851.1, on the reverse strand, counting down.
GCCCAGGAAATAGCAGAATTGCTAAGCCAGGGTGGGGGGGAGTTAAACTATTTTAGGAACTGAAGTTCAGCCTACTTTTTGTCAGATACGAAAGAGGAACCTGAAGCCACTTCTTTCACAAAAAGAGAACGTGTTAAATCAGTATTACACCTCCTCACATGTAAACAGTAATTTATTTTTGCGGAGAATGCAGTACATGTGACTTAAGCAGATTTTTTCCTGTCACTGTTAAATTAGTCCACATGAAAGTTTGGTGGTATTCCCTTTCTCTAGAAATTCCAAACACCACAAGTTAATAGGAGTTTACATTTTTAAATATTACAATTTCTTTGACATATGGCAACTGTAGATACCAAGAATCTTCTGAGCCTTAAAACAGTGCTTGCAAAACTGGCTGAGGAAAAGTGTCCTTCTCTGAGGAAAACAAACAAACAAACCCCAAACGAACAAAAAAACCAAACCCACAACAAACTCTTCAGTTATTTTAAATCCATTTAACATCTGTTTGTTTCCTCAGAAATGAGCTCTCCCAACAAGCAGGCATACACAGTTCTGAGAGGCCCACACCCTGTTTTTACCAAAAGAACCAATTAGGACACCCAAGAGCACGAACACGTTTTAGTGGATTGCCATCCCATAGGTCGGCTAACTCTCCCTCCACCACCACCCCCATGACTCATTTCCCCACCTGTCAGGTCCAGAAGCAGCAGCCCAGGAGAGTGAGACAACAAACTGCAATACCTATTAGGTAAACACCTGCAGATTTTAGAATACGGGCCGATTTTCTTTTTAGCAGATGCCCAAAGCTGCAGATGCAGGCAGCTAACAGGGACACCAGCAGTTACCGCTCTCTCCGAACAGCATGACAGATGTGGCAAAGTGCAAAATGGGGAAATTGCATTGATCAAAACACAATTCTTCAGTTATTTTTAAACTGCACCACTGCACGGATCCGAACTATTTGGTCTGCCCTTCTTCTTCACTCCAGGGAGCAGGAACCTGTAATCTTGAAGTGACCAAAGGGAGTGCCAGCCTCACATCAGCAGCTTAAAACTTAACTCTAAGTAATGTGCTGTATTTTACTTTCTCTAATGATCCCTTTATGCCCTAACTGTGGATCTCCAGTGCTATGTAGTCCTCCTCTCCCTTCACTGCTTCCCAAAGACTTTTTTGTAGGACTGCTACTACACGAGGAAAAAAAGTTGTTTAACGGGAACTGTAGAAAGTCTTGTTCCTCTCCGTCTGCAGCCCTCGTATTAACACCAATCCCCACCTTTTCGCTTTGCTCTCTCTGTATTGCAGAGCCTGCCTTTGAGAGACTCCCAGGTGCAAGTGAACCATCAACTCTGGATGAGTTATCCCCAAAATTTAAGACAGGTAACTTCCAAAATCTGCTGGTAACAAAATAAAAAAAAACCAAATAACTAAACTCCTATCATAACAAAACAAACACAAACCAAAACAAAAATCACCTTTTGTAGCATCCCTCCTACATTAACACTAAACAGCCTAAGCTAGAAGATGCATCCAAAATTGGACTGACACCTGACCCGTGTGGCAATTTTAAAAAAGCAGTTCTTAATGAAAACTGATGATGTAATTGTTCTTATTTTCATGCTGCTTCACGGTAGACTAAAATACAGTGTACTCAGGGCAGGTAGGGAGAAAGCTATAGATTAATAAGTTGATAAGTCTGGAAAAATGAAAATCCATCATACTTGAGGAAAATGCAGAGCAGAGAAGTGGTACCCTAGGATTCTTCAGGAATAAAATCCAGACTGCACTTGGTATCAATATGGACAATAGACAGTTAATCATTAACAGGATTCATATGGCATCTCCAAGACCACAATTGCCCTAACCAGCACTCTTGGAGAGGCAAAGTTTATCCCTAAGCTGCAGGTGTAGCACTGCACACTGAAATGCCACCTGCATACATTCCTCATCCACTCATCTTCCATTATGAATTCTTCTTCCTTGAATGGTTTGTCAATTAAATTGGGGTATTCCTCACCCCAATTCACTTTTTTGAGAGGCCTTGGTATTTCATTTAAATACTAGAATCTCCAGAATTGGTTTTCTAATATACCTAAGAAAGAAAAAAAATTTAAGTTCCTTATCAATGTTTAAACTCCAAGTTAATAAAAGAACAACCAGCCAAATTACCTTTTTGTGTAGGTGGTTACAGCATTATTGACTGATGCATGAAAACAGAATTCTGAAGTACAAGATGAAACAAGTAGTTAATTATATTGAAATGCATTTAAAGCAAGTTTAAGAGGGTTGTTATCAAGTAGACAGAAGCGGTATCTATAATCAGTTAAGTCTCAGTTGCTCACATTTTATATTTCTGTTGGTCTGGATGCTCCAAGGCAACTTTTCCTTAATTCTTAGTTGATAGCTATGAACTGCTTGGCATCAAAAGGATGTGATCACATTTTGTCTAGCATTAGTTTTCTCCCTGACAACCTACTCCATTTAAACAGACTTTACTCCACACAACCCTGGCAGGCAGTGTTCATTACTAGAGCTGAGTAAGTTATTCATAATGTGATTTATTCCACAATTTTTGGCTCTCTGTTCAAGGTACCAAAGCAGATAATACATCTCTATTAATCCTCTTTGGAAGTCGTCAAATACACTCATGTGTTTAGAGCTCACTCAGAACCTCTTGGAGAAAAAAAAAGTTAACAGTAAATAAGCTCTGCAGGGGTCTTAGCGTAGACATGAAATCTGTTCACTGCCTACGAATTTTCTTCTACGCAACTCATTTCATGATCTGCGAGAGCTATCAAAAAGCACACCACGTATTGTTTCCAGAGTGGTCCATCACAATCCATAACTCATTTTCAGATGAAAAATCAAACCCAAGTTTTTACAGAACATCATTTCAGCAGTAAATTTCTTCACAGGAACCTTCATCAGCAATTGTGGGGGGAATATTAAAAAGTTCCAAATGTATGCTCCCAAGTACTGCTTCTACAAAGTACTGTAACTTAGAAAAATGGTACAAAGCCTCTTGATTGAAGCATACAAACTGAAACTAATCACACAGGGACTAAGTTCTCAAACATGCTAGAGGGTGTGACTGAAACAGAAAGGCAGTCAACCAAAAAGTGAACACCTACAAACTGAGAAACCCAGCAAGAGTGCAAAAGGGTTTCAATACCTAAATAAAGCCCAAACCACACCAAAACCCCCAAGCCACTACACCCCAGCACTTACACCACACTAACACACCATGAAAATCAGAAGTGTTTCCAAATTCAGCATTAGGTTGAGTAAGAAAGAAATCTAAAGAGCAATAAAACTCATTTTCTTACTGCTGTAGCTTAGAGAGCTCAGTCCAGCTCCAGGCTCGACGAGGTAATATACTCACCAACTTGCTTTCATGTCGAGCACACAGAAATTTTATACTCTTAAAAAACCCCTCACATATCCACATTAGCCAAGGCAGTATCCCCAGTGTTTCCTAGATCCAGTCTAAGTATTTAGACCTCATATTGGAGGAAAAGAGATGGGAAGGCTGATTATTTTTTTTTCAATCAAACATGACCCACAAGTAATATTTAAAAATCAAGACTAAAAGCAGGCATCATTTAATGTATTTTAATAGCAAACTTACAGGAACAGCACAGAAGACAGACAACATTAAAAACATGTACTTGCATGTAGGACAACTCAGTTAGAAAAGTATAGTGAATGGATGGAATCTACTGTATGATAAAAATGCTACAAACACCATTTAGTTGCCATTGATAAGAAATTTACTTGTTTAAAAAAATCCAAATGCTGGCATTGTCCAGAAAAATTTGACAGGTTTATTTATTTTTATTTTATTTTTTTATAAAGTTGAATTGTTGAAACTTGTTCACTGAAACATTTTTTTTTGACCGCATTGATGTTTTATGTCCCCTCGTTTATATTAAAAATCCACACACAAATGAATATGGAAATAAACTTGCCAATACCAAATTCTGTCCCCTATTTTTCCATTTGCAACCATATACTTAGGTACCTTTTAACCCCATGGAAAAAATATCTAACGTTCATTACTACCAATAACAGGAAGAAGATTTTGCTTCAAGAATGACAAACCCATCTTAGTGAAGTTTAGGCACGCTCTCCACGTATGCGGCGTGCTAGCTGGATATCTTTTGGCATGATTGTGACACGTTTGGCATGGATAGCACACAGGTTGGTATCTTCAAACAGGCCAACCAAGTAGGCTTCACTTGCCTCCTAGTGTAGAAGAAAAAAGAAAGTTAACGCTTTCACTCTCTAAGCATTAGGAAAAAATAATAATTCAAAGCACAATGTAACATGGCATTAAGTTTAGGCTTCTGTCTTCATTACAAACACCACAAGTTTTAGATTCTCAAAAAAGAGAAGTCTCCATTTGCTTATAAACCATCAAATAATATCCTATGTCAAAGTTGCATACTACTGCCATTGGGTGAAGACACCCTCCAGAACACAACTAAAACAATATTCTGACGGGCCTCTCACAAGATAAGGGGTTACCTTATCAAAAAGTTCATTTAGGAACTTTTCTATTTACAGGCTGCATTACACTATGAGTGACTTGTCCACTGCCTATTCCAGAGTAAGAGCTATTGAGCATCAGGTGAAATTGGCAGATGCTATGGAAAAGAAGAGCAGGCATTCCTTCATAACACACAGTTCAGGCACGCAGCTCCTTGCCACAGGATACTGAAGAAATGGTTTATTTCAAAAGTCAAAAATTAGCAGGAAAATATGTACTGATAATTATCAGAAATAAGAAAACAACTCCTTTAGCTCAGGAACTCCCTGAATCACCAAAAATGGGACAGCAGTTAGGGAATTACTATTAGGTACTTGTCCTGTTCTTATACTTTCTTCCTGCCTGAGCATCTCCTGTCTATTTGGGGCACAGAGCACAGCCCCCCATTATCACAGAATGTTCTCACCCCACATCTGTGAGAATCAAGGGGTCACTACTTGAGAGTAAAAAGGACAAGCCCTATCCTGGGAAAACCACTAAACTAAACATGGTATTTTCCCCTTTACTGAACAACTGCAGACAGGATTCTGGGTTAGACAGATGCTCAGTTAGATCTTATTCTTCTGACTCACATTAAGTTAGCTGCTATTGATGGTAACCATTTACACATTTTTGGGTTGACACAGAATTCTAACACCTAACAATCTCCTAGGAAGCATCTTGGCTTGTCAGCATCAGACCAGGACCTACCCCATGGCTGGGTCAAGAAGGCAGAAATGATGGGACTCACTCATAGAAAAGGAAGTTCCGGTCCCCCTTTCTAGAATACATGCAATAGAACAGCTTGTGCAAACTATTTCTTTACTAGGAACTGTAAAAACCAACTTACTAGGTTCAAAGTTCCTGTTTAAAAACACATTATCTAATACAAAGAAAGAAAAATATTTACTACAGCAGGCACTGTAGCGTAAGTAAGTTATTTCATATGCAGTAGGATATGGCTACCCCTAACATATTTTTCCTAAATCATCACATGAGAAGTTAAGACACTTGTCCAAATAAGCCAGGCTGGCACCAACAACATGGTACTGAATGGGTTAAATGTTTTGGTTTGGGTTTTTTATTGCAACTGTGCAAGCAGGAAACACTAGGAATAGTATGTGAACAAGTTCTCTACCAACAACTCCTTAATGCAAAACCAGGAATGTTCAAACTAGCTTTCTAAAAATGTACTGACTACTGACTAAATTTTAGTAAGCAGCTCCTGATAAGGTAAGCCTCAGGATTTCAGGACCACCACATTCACTGACAGCAGTGAAGACAGGAAAAAAAAAACCAAACAGAAAACCAGAAGCAAAAGCAGCAACTTTGCAAATGTACACACCCATCTTCTGAAGCTAACCATGTGCTCACATTTCTAGGATCTCGTGGTATGTCTTGGCCTTTATCAAATGGAAGTCATTAACTAGAAAAACAATTTTGCCTGCATATCAGATATTCTACAGTTACGGATAGGTTCTGAAACAATCTTTCAACAGCTAAAAGAACAGTAATGACCTATCTTTAATCAGGATTGTCTTTCTATCACAAGAGGGAAATGTTCCCATGAAAAGAATAGAGTCTTGAAGGAGATCTAACTTAAATGCAGGAATTTGGACCAGAAAGAGCAATTGTTATTTCACCTTCAATATAGGCCAAGTAAGTTATTTAGCTAATATATTTTAAAAATGTGTTTAGCATTAACTACAGCATAAAAAAAACCATTTATTTCCTAACTGTGTTTAGATGTGGCTTATCGAGCTGTTTTCTTTAAGCAGCATTTGAGGCTATCAAGACCACCATTTGGACACACTAGAATGAGCTTCACAGGATGCTTTCCTTTCAGACTGCACTGCTTTCAAAGGCAAAGCCTCTAAACGAAGCTCCAGAATAGAGGAAATAGATTAAAGTGTCTTAAGCAGCACTGTTCTGCCAAGTGGAACCACTTGAGGGGCGGGAGTTATTAAAAAAATAATGAAATAATTTAAAAAACCCCAAACAATTCCCTCAAACTACATTCATAGCCTTTGTAAGGAGCTGCTGACCTCTCACAGTGTTATTTTACCCTATGGCATCTATAAGGCATCACTATGCCCATTCAGAGGAAGGGAAGGCCGAGAGGCACATCTCCTCCCATATCAGCCCCCTCCATCATTCAGGGGGCCACGCCCACCACAGCAGCTCACCAATCAGGCAAAGCTGGGGCTAACCCTAGAAACAGCCTGGCCAATGGGGACGGGAGGCAGAGCCCTTCCCTACCTTCAGTCTCCAGGTTTTGGGGAGGGTGGTGTTTCGTGCTGTAATAGCGCTCACAGGACTGTCCCCTGTCTGCTGACAGGTAGCACTGCCCCAGGACACTCCCCAGCTGCCACCCAGCCAGGATGCTCTCTCACCTGCAAAGCACCAATGGCAGCGCTCTGGAAGCGCAGATCTGTCTTGAAGTCCTGAGCAATTTCACGCACCAGGCGCTGGAAGGGAAGTTTGCGGATCAAAAGTTCGGTAGACTTTTGATAGCGCCTGATTTCACGGAGAGCCACGGTACCCGGCCTTGTAAAATTCAAAAAGATAATCAATTAAAAACAAAAATAAAAAGGAAAAAAAAAAGAAAGAAAGAAAGAAAGAATTAGTATTCAAAACATATTCTGCATTACCTTAAAAATATAGGTTCACCATCTAAACTGAGCACCATACACATTCTGTTTTTACCGGGAGGCTCCCAGCATTTACAATCCAAATTCAGTTTGACTGGTAAAGGGTCACTGTTTGCACACAGTCAATCTGTGCAAACTTCCCCCGGCCTCCACAAGGACCCCCGAGGCCCCAGTTTCACCCAGCCATGAGGTGGACAGCACATGTGAGCTAACAGAGACACTAACAGAGCTCACTGCAGACGTGGCAAACCACAACACTGTGGCGGGTTGGCCAGTTCGGCTCTACCGCTGGTACCCTTCTCACAATTAACCTGACATGGTTTTAAGGGGAACCTGGCTCTTCTTCCCTACTGATCTAAGACACCGTCAACACCCACAGAATTAACAGAACATATATCGTATTATTAGTTCAAAGCATCTACTGTATTTCCTTGTGTTGGTTTTGGCGCCGGAAGGACAAATTTGGATTAACAAACTACTTTGGCAGACACGAAGTCCATCCCTGCAATTAACACCACGATTATTTCTGTGGAAACTTTCTCTTTTCCTACTCCATCTTAATCACCCATCTCCCAGTTAATTCTGCCTCGCACCTACAGAAAACTCCATCTGACAGTCCGTTGCTATTTCAAACCCGCTTCTTCCCAACCTAGCCCGAGACCACACTCCAAGCTGGAGCACAGCTGTCGCCACCCCGCACCCAGCAATAACTGGAAGATTTCTTTGTGACTGCCGAAAAGCCCCGCCGTCCAGCCCGGCCTGCGGGCTCCCCGTGCGCTAACGCCTGCGTGCGGGATGACCGAGCGCAGGGCAGTGCGGGCAGGCCCCGCGTATCCGCGGGCACGCCGCGCCCTCGCGCGGCCGATCGCCTCCCCTGCAGGCCGGAACGGCGCCGGGGACGGATCGAACCCTACAAGTAAATTAAGGTCCGCCGCTAACGATAAACTTCGCGCTGGAAACGACCCTGCGGAACCACTGAAATAATCACAAGTAAAAAAAAAAAAAAAAAAATTAATAATAATAAAAAACAAACCACATCGCAGAGTCGCGTTCACCGTAGGGGGAGGGCGATGTTGATTTTTTTTTTTTTTTTAGACACCGTTACTGAAAAGCCCGGAAAGGGTCTCAGGGTAAATACCGGGTCGACACCCGCGCTGAGCATTTATGGTGTAATATATCTGCATTACTTTTGTTGGTGGGGGAAAAAGACAAACCCAAAACCTACACAAAAGGAAAAACACTGGGGTGAAAGA